>VDFB02097906.1:0-59445 GCA_007258455.2 Sequoia sempervirens
AGCTTGCTAGCAATGATAGTGTCAAGGGGGTCTATGTCATATTCCTCTTGATCAACAAGACTTTCGTTATCGTTGTCCATGTAATTAAGGTTTCCCTTGACTAATATTGATGGAGTATGAGGATTCATGATGGTAAAAGGATAAAGAGGATGGATAAAATATTTTGGATGGGAACGGATTAAAGCTCAAATTGGGATTTTGGTCCAGCTCAGATCAAGATTGGACTAAAGCTCAGATTATGATGATTGGATGGGATTGCTTTTGATTTTGACAGGATTCGGTAGACAGATGATTGGATCAAGTAGATGATTTGATGAATTTGATTAAAGTACTAGATTAGTTTGATTGGATAGGATTGGATTTGATTAGGTTTGGATTTGATTGGGTAAGGATTGGATTTGAATTGGATTGGAATTGGATTGGATTGGATTAGATTGGATTGGAATTGGATTGGAATTGGATTGGATTGGATTTGGATTTGATAGGATTAGGATTGGATTGGAATTAGATTGGAATTGGATTGAATTGGAATTGGATTGGATTTGGATTTGATAGGATTAGGATTGGATTGGAATTAGATTGGAATTGGATTGGATTGGAATTGGAATTGGATTTGATTGGATTGGAAGGCGTGAGAGAGAGACCTCAAACTTGATCACGTGAGATTACCTTTAGTAACCCTAGAGCTTGATTGATTGATAGGATGATTACTGACGCGAATCCACCTTAAGCTAGGAATGGATTGATTGGTAGAGGATGATAACTTACGCTTGAATTCACCTCAAGATGGAGGCAAATTGATTGGGGTTGAAGTTAAAGACCAATAATCAAGTTCAAGCGCTATAGTCAATTTAGATAATCACTTTGTAATGCAAGGTTAGGGCGGTTTGGCTATGGGCGGTGTTTAAGAGGTGTGAATGGTAAAGTTGTGATGTTTGTTAGGTGAGGGTATTTACTTGTAAATGGAAAATTAGAATGAAAAGGTAGATTAAAAGTGATTTGTGAAAATTTGGAGTGATAGAATGGGGTTTAAATGGGTGAAATGGAGGTTTTGGGAGGCTTAAGATGGTAAAATGGAGACTTAGGATAATGGGATGATAGTTGGGAATGGTTAAGTGGTGGTCTGGAGGCTAAATGAATCCGAATGGGGTACCTTTAGGGCGTTGACAGCAAAATCAGGGCGTAGGCAGTGTTCTGCAGTGAATCAGGGGCGCTACCACGTTTCTGCAGCAAAACAAGGGCGTTACCACGTTTCTGCAGCAAAACAGGGGCGCTACCACGTTTCTGCAGCAAAACAGGGGCGCTACCATGTTTCTGTAGCAAAACAGGGGCGCTACCACGTTTCTGCAACAAAACAGGGGCGCTACCACGTTTCTGGGGAACAAGGCTTGGTTTTTGATGGCAAAGGCTATGGCAAGGACGCAAAATGATGAAACAAGTCAAAAGTATCAAAAATTTGACAAAATTTCCACAAGGAAAAACCTCAAGCAAGCACAATCCTATGATTAATATTACGGGTATGGCAAGGCAAAGTCTTAATCTAGGATGCACAAGGCTTCTAGGGAGTCCTCGATATACTCACCGATTACGTGAGAGCTGTAGTGAACAGAGTCCATCCTGGCGTGGTCAGGAACCCGGCGAGATCTTGAGAAGGCTCGGACCAACTCTTCCGCGTCTATCTAGGTATCACCTAACCCGACGCTCGCATAGTCTGACGCAAAGCCCCGGATTGGGGTACAACTTTGGATTCTCCCCACTTTATATACCCGCCCGGTACCGTGGACAGATAGATCGCTTTGGGGTGATAGAAATCCCCAAAGCGAGGTCCCACTAAAAAGACACCAAGCGATTTCAGCCTCCCAGGCTCACCACAAAGATTAAGGGAAGTGAAAACAAATCAATGCCCCCTTGGGTAACACAAAAATAAGCAACCACAACAAACAATGAAATTTAATCCCCCTAATTAGACTATGTTTGAGAGCAGCAAAGATAATTTTTTTTGAAGTGTCGATTATGTAGATGCCCCCTGCAAACAAATGTTAGTTGTCCTCCTTCTTTTTCGCCTTTTGGTCAATTTTTGCCACAATATGCTGCAAAAACGTTAGTGAAAAATAGCAATATTCTCGCCAGAACAACGTTAGAGAGTTATCACATAAATATAGCAAAAAACTAGAGCAAAAACGAAGCCAAAACGTCCGTTTTACCCTTAAAACTGTGTTGTTAAGGGCGCTGCCGCAACTCTGTAAAGGGCGATGCCGCAGTTCTGTAAAGGGCGCTGCATTTCTTTGGTTTTTTACAATATGAATAAAACAACATTTCTTATGCAAATTTATGAGTTTTTATGTTACAAACATTTGCATAATGATAATGGAAATTCAAAAGTAATCAGATTTGTACAGGAATGAATACTTAGCATAAAACTTTGAAATTACTTGTGTACCTTTTAATGATGAATGCAATTCATCTCTATGTATTTTGAGTTGTAGCTAAAAATAGGTAACAAGTATCATCAATAATTCTACAAAAATAAATAACATGGAAACTCTAGTGGCATACGTCACAAATCAAATGATCATTACTCGTTCAATTTTGGAGGCTCATTTACTAATGCTATTAATACACATTTCAAAGTAGCTAAAGCTATCAATGGGTAAGTGCAAGAAGTTGAGTCCACATTTAGGGGAAGTGTCATTTTCAGCTTTAAAACAAATACCCATTCATTTTTTAAAATAGGTACCCATTTTAAAGTGGGTACTTGTTGCAAAAGGTTTGAAACTCACAAGTCATATTTTTCATTTGGATTAAAAGGCATGGTAACCCAACACTAAAGGCTTAGACCTGCAAGTACAAGTTCATGGCAATTTCAAGAGAAAAAACTAAATTTGGCAATATAACTAGTTAATGAGGCTTTTTTTAAAAATTATTTTATGAAATTAAAACCCATTACATATGACAATGTCTAGTTTTCAAATATGTAATTTTTTTAATAATTTGATTATTTTTTCTATTTTTTAATTAATTTATGAGGAAACAGGTCCATAAACTCGAAATGTTAGGTTTTTCATATTTTTTTAATAATTTTTTAATTTGTTAGTTTTCTTGTTAAAAAAATTATATGGCATCAATCTTTAAACAATTATTTACACAATGAAAAAAAGAAATTGAAAAAATGATAAGTTTAGGTCAAGTTATGGTGTATGTACACAAGGGTTTTAAAAACCAAAAATTAGGGCCAATAAAAAAAAATTATGAAAAAAATTAGAAAAAAATATCCTCATCAATCTTAATTATAATATACATATTTCCCCAAAAGGAATTATAAAAATACTTGTATTTATGTCAAATTATAGTGTCCATACACGTGCATGGTATGGTCCTAAAAAAGTGACATTTAAAAAGTGCTATTTATACATGCATATTAAAAATTATTTCGTATCGTCTGGGTATTAGAATAAATTACATATTTGAAAACTTGACTCAAAATACTAAATTTCATAGTACTAAACTTTTTTAAGATTCAGTGTGTAAGTGCTTCAAATTTTAAGTCTAACTGTGAAATTTTTGAAAAATCAGGAAAAACACTTCCACTTTTTGAACATTTTGTGGACCCAACTTCTTGCACCTACCTCAATAAATGTGCCTAATCCTAACATGATCTGGTTGGCAGAGGCATACGTCACATATCAAATAGCATTAAAATAGTGCCTAGGAGACCACGCAATTATGCTAGAATTCTCTTCGAAGTCCTATCAACTACTACAAAATGGTGGTGGTATACGTCACACACCAAATTATATTCATTTTCTCTGGCGCTAACCTTGTATTTTTGTAGGATCATTAATTGATTGAAGTAGTCCAGTATTATTTATTAGTATTTCCAAAGAAAATTTTAAAGGATCTCAAATCTATAAACAAATGTGCTAAACCTTCACTCGCAGGTTGCAATAAGATAGCAATAATTAAGATGTCAATCAGTGGTTTCTCATTGGTTAGCAAGTCAGGCTGTGGGATTAAAAAGGACTTAATCAACACTTTCTCACTCAATTTTCTCCAGTGTAGTTTGTTTGCAAGTTCATATATCACAAAGGTGGTATATCAGGGTGGTGCATTCTCTCTTTCTCCAGGTTTCAAATTAGTTGCCAAATTATGGGTTATCAACCAAAGAATCTTAGGGTGCCATTTTGTGTGTAGAATTGGGAACAACCTTTCAATAGGTACCTATTAAATGGAGAATTGGGCCAAATCTTTAATGTCTATTTCCCAAGTGTGGTAGAATGCATTCAAATTATTCTTGGTGAAGATATATATCAACCCCAAGCTCCACACATCATTTTCCCATCCTAGGTACTGTCGATTTTTGTCTCTAATGTCCTAGATCTTGTGCAATGTTTTGAATATCTTGATTTATAGTGGAGGAAGTGGTATGTGGCCAATTTCTAGGATTTAATGGTCTATTCTGCAATGTACAAAAGTATTGTCCTTCTATAAGGGGAAGGATTAGGTAGGTGGTTTGTTTCAAAATCCTACTTGAAGCACAAGAGAGTGTTTGTGGCTATTTATGATGCAATTAAGCAAGCTTTGCAAATGAGTTGTGCACAAAACCTATACAGGGTTCTGGATACACATTTTAAAGAAATTGGAATTCAGCTGCTATCTAGGGAATAAAGGACAAGTATTTTTCCATTTTATTCCTCCATTCTCATCACACACATAACAATGTGAACTCTCCTCCTTGGCTGCCAATTTTAGGTCGTACAAACGATGAGGATGATTCACCTCAGGAGGGTCATGATGAGAATTCAATGGTAAATGGTGATATGGTTTGAATATTTTTTGAAAATCTATGTCAATTTGGTAAAATTTTGTTGAAATTGCTTGCATTTAATTGTAATTTTGTAATTCTCTAGCAATTTCCTGTATAAGTCAGTATGATGAGATTTTCATATAAGCTAGTTTTCTTTGGTCTTGGAAATTTTTGTAATCAATAGGCAACAACCTTCCTACTCTGGTAGTATTGTAATATTTTAGTTATATAATATAATATATAGGCAAAATTCCTTTTGCTTAAAAAAAATGGGAACTCTAGTGTAAGAGGCATAATGGTCTTAGTACTATAAACCTATGAATAAGGTGTTTACCTAGTAGGAGCATGGGTAGTAACTTGGTAAGCATAACCTTGAAACATACATGTATGCCAATTTGTATTGTGCTTATCAATTATTTTCCTTAAAGTTTTCTCAAGAGCTTTATTAGTAGCCTTTATTTGACCATTACCCCATGGGTATAAAGGAGTAGAAAAACATTGTTTAATCTAAAAATTTGGTATAAAAAATTTGACTTCTCTATTTAGTAGATGGAAAATTAAATCTATTAATAATATTATCCAAATGAGAGAATAAATATAATATATAATGGTATATTTGAGAGGGATGGCCTCAACCCACTTAGTAAAATAATTTAAGTGGTGATAACAAAAGTGTGTCAATTTGAAGAAGTTTGGGAAATCTTATCCAACAAGTCTAACACCATGTAAAGAATGGCCAGGAAGAGGTTGTTGTCCCTGATTTTTGACATGCAAAAATCAGAGATAACCCATGAAAATTTTGACATTTTTATGCCTCAAGGCACGTATTACGAGGTACAAAGGTTGGGCATTTTTATTTTTGGGTCTATAGTCCTTTTGGCCAACATTTTTCATTCCCTCTCATCCGTTTTCGTCAAATTCTGAGTCATTTTTGGTGTGTTTTTGGTCAATTTCGGGTTTTGAAGACCTTACTGCAAGTGTGGGGGTTTCAAGTTCTAAAATGCAAGTGATACATTCACTTGCAATCAAGTCCCCAAGACCCGATTTCACTTTATGAGTTTTTAAGTCACTTTTTTTTTTTGGTTTTATTGTTTACTTGCAATGGGGGTCTTAAAGTCTGACCTGCAAGTGAATGGTTTTAAAATTACTTTTTGTTTTAATATGTCACTTGTAATGGGGGTCTTGAGACCCGAACTGCAAGTGAAAGAGCACCTTTTTGTCATTTTATAATTTTCATTTTACTTGCATTGGGGGTCTTGAAACCCGAATTGCAAGTTAGGAGGTTTTAAGTTACTTTTTGTTGCTTGCGTTGGGGGTCCTAAAGCCCGACTTACAAGTTGGGATGCTTTAAAGTTGCTTTTTGTTTTATGTTTCACTTGTAATGGGGGTTTTGAAACCTGACTTACAAGTTGAAAGCAAAAGACATGTTCATTACTTGCCATCGGACCTTGGGGACGCGACTACAAGTTTGCGCATGAAGCTTTCTTTCAAAAATTATTTGCATTTGTTGATGAAAGGTCTGACCCATTTGAGTATAAGACTCAAGTCACTTGCAAAGAGCTTCAAAAATTCTGATTGCAATTCATTTCACTTGTAATATCATTCTCAAAACCAGGCTGCAAAAAGGAAATTGCAAGTAACATGACCTCTTGTATGTTCTAAAATCATTTACAATGTTGGTTTCCAGACCTAAAATTGCTTTTATCAGCAACTTGTAATTTGTTTTCCCAGACCCGAATTGCAGTTCTATGAAGAAATTTGTGAGCATAAGGCAAAGTATGATGATAAGAGAAAAGGCATAGGATGGAAAATTCAAATGAAGATATGGAATAAACAATGTAATGAAAGACAAGGTTATGTTGTCTTACTACAAATGATAATGACACAAGAAAGCTAGACAAAAATCTGTGAAGAGTAAAGAATAATTGAACAAGCTAAAGGACATTCATGCTAAGGGAAAGTGGTGATATTTCCAAGAGATCTTTAAAAAGGATATTCTTCATCAAAAGATCTTCTTACCTATGTAAATTAGTAACATGCAAAGGCGGTCCTATACAGGTCTATTGAGATAGGACAGTGAATCAAGACATCTTAGAATTGTGAAAAGTAAAAGAGAGTTGATTAAAGAGCAGTTTGTAGCAACATGATGACTTCAGGATGACACATAGTTATGTATTTTGTTTTGACAAATTACATGTAAAATAAAAAATTGTAATTGCAAGTGTTTCTTTCACTTGCATTTTTGTAAAATGTAATTACATGTAAGGCAACTACAAGTTAAGTTAAATTAGGACTGTAGTTGGAATAATTCATGGTGGTTGGAGAAAAAGAATCAAGTTAGTTAGGATCCTCCCACCTTTTTCTTTCAGCCCCTCACCTATATATAGGAGGGTGCTCTATGTAATTGATCTATCTTTTGGCAATGCAACAAAACTCTACTAGTTTGTATGTGCACTTTAAGACTTTGAACTTAGATGTAAATCAGATTACAGTCAATTAAAAGAGGCAAATTGCTTTCAAACTTTGTGTTGATTCAAGGTGTTATGTGATGACATTTTCTACATATTGATTGTGAGTTTTGTGGTCTTATACAAGAGGAATTCAAGCTCAATTTTGTAGACTTTGAGCTGCTTATTATGTTTGAAGCTATTGTAGAATGCTCAAGCAAAGGGAGTAACTTGCAGAATTTGTGTTGCTTTTATTTTCTATGTTTATGCATTAAAAGTGCATCTTGCAGTTAGATTTTGAGCTGCTACATACTATACTTGGTCCTTAGATTATCATTCTAAAAGGGTAGATAGGATTTCAGATACTCAAGACTTTGTGCTTGTAGATTGTTTTCCTATCTCAAAGGAGGTGATAGAAGTCTTTGTGCTTTCAGGAAACTTCATTTCCTCTCCCTCAATTTCATTTCAAGCTGCTACAATAGTTTTCTTAAAGGTTATTGTCACTTTTCTGTTAGGAGAAAAGAATATAATCTTTCATGAAGAAAGAGGAAAGGTTGTTGTCTTACCCATATTAGTCTAAGTTAGTTAGTAGAAAAGGGGGAGCCTTCCCTAAATTAGGAGAGTATCATACTCACACACTGTGGCTGAAACCACAATTTTGTATATCGTCAAGGTATACAAAATTTTCAACCAACAGAGGTAAATGGTGAAGCTCATTAGCAAGGGTGTGCTTTTTATTACTATGTGTTTGGCTAGGGTAAAAATTGCATACTTCTTAATCCCCACCTTATATATTTTCAATCATTTTGGTGTCCATTCTTGTAGTCATGTTTATTTCCTAGCTAAAATATTATTATATATGTAATGCACACATGAATAGTCATAGGGTTTTTTGCTCATCTTTTCCTCTAATTTTGGAAGCTTGGTGCCTGAAGGACACTAAAGTCACTCATGGATGCTTATGTAATGTACTAGGCCAAAAAAATAAAAAAAAATACTTTTAACCTTCCACAAACACTTATTATTTGAATAACAACACTATCGGCCCTAACATTCACTTAGATCCTTGACAACTTAGATTAAAAATATTGTTTATAGATTAAAATACCATTTCATTTCAAATATTAAATGATAAGGACAACTCTTGATATTGTTATTATAATGAATATAAAATAATAGGTGTAAATCCCTATCTCTTTCTTATTGCAATAATGGTTGTATTACATTCAAATAGTTTTGTAATATCATTAACAAAAATAGTAATTCATATTGACAACAATAGTGTGATAAATGAAAATTTTATTCTTATAAAGAAAGACTAAATTTTCTCGATAATAAATCCAATTATTGCAATAGGATGAATCAACAACTTTAAAACTATTTTTGTTATCCTTTTTATAAATTTTATAACTAAATTGAAAATTATGAATTACAATATCAAATGTTTAGCTACAATAGACTGGAAAAAATATATCTCTACAAGAGATAAATTATAAAAATATTTCAATAGAAATAAAAAGCACTAATCCTAGGAAGCTTGTGGTATCTTTTGAGAAGCCTCTGCCTCAGACACCAATGCATTTTTTAGACATCCTCATGTCACATCGTCATCTAGTCCATACGCTTGACGAAAAACACAAACAAGTCTATGCATACATAATGAAAATAACAAATTTATAGAGCACACAAAATGTTTAAAATGATGGAAATGAAATGAAGCTAGTTGTCTAAATATTCAAAATAAAAGGAATAAAATATTGAAAGGAGAGTTAAAAAGTATATCACTAAGTAAATATTCTTCTCAAAAACCAAACCTACAAATAATGAAAAGAAAAGAAAAATGTTTTTGGGTGGTTGTTTGAGGGAATTTCCTTGGTAAAACCCCCATTTTGGTCTTCCAACCTCCACAACAACTAATATTTTGATAATATTGAGAAAATAAAATTCTAAATTCTTTGAAATGAAGGTACATGATTGATAATAATATAAAAAACAAGTACACTATCCTAACACTTGAAATCTTCAAATTAAAGGAAGATAAATGATAAACTGGGGAGAAAGGGAACAATAATATTGGAAGAAAATCACTTGGAAGTTCCTTCAAACCCAAGAATAATTTTTTGTCTCAATCTCATTGTTCATCATAGCCTCATGAAGATGATGGCAAAAAATGCTCAAGAAAATGACATGCACAATATTGGTATAGCTTGTTGGTTACAAAAAAGGCATAGTTTTTCTAGAGTTGTAGACTTTTAATGTTCAAATGTGAAAAATCAACTTCCTTGTACAAAAGAGACAAGTTATAATTCTTTTTCTTGATATGACTACATGCAAGATTGTTATTTCCGAATTGTCAATGGGAAGGTAATGCACCAACAACCACTAGAATCATCAATTTTTGCAAGAAATTAGTTCTGTGATACCTTGGAATTTCCTACCGCTCTAAGTGTGCAAAATAACTAAGAAACATGAATAACAAAATACCAAGGACACCTCAAGATTAGCCAAAAGAGAGTTACAACGAAAAGGAATGCAAATAAAATGAAACACAAACACTTTTACCTCCCTTGTTGTTGAAACTTCTTTGATTGGCCCTTGCTTGGATTGGTTGTGTGCTCCTTAGATGATTGTTTGAATGTCTATAATGCAAGCTTCAATATGCAAAATGATGGACAAAGATGGTTGAATGATTGAAAAAGGCTTGGACAGCATGTAGTTATGAGAGTGCAAAGTGTTGAGAATGCAAAATGACAGCATAAGGGTGCAAGATAGCTAAGTGTTGAGAAGGCAAAATGGCAGCATAAGGTTATGAAAATCAAAAGTGTTGGAAATGCCCTTGAGGAGGGGGTATTTATAGAAGAATTTGAATTCTCTAGAGAATTCAAGGGTCAAGATTGATCCAACAAGGTCAAGATGAAGGGCTATGGTGGGTTGAGAACCCACAAGCCCTCACATCTTGACATGTGGAGGTGAAATGGACAAGAGGATATGAGGTGGAGATGAGTTGTCAAAAAGGTACATGAGGTGGAAAAGGACATGCACCTTGGGGGATGAGAGGATTTCCACAAAAAGGGATTTCTGTCCCCAAGTGGGAGTGAAAGGGACTTTTGAGGAATTTTAGAATTCCTCAAAAATCTACATGAGGAAAAGGAAAGGTGGTTGGGGGGATAAATGTGAATTAAAAATTCACATTTCTAGATGATCTAGAGGGTAAAAGGTGGGCTCCAAAAAGGTGGGACTTGGTCACATGTGGAGATTGTGACAAGTCCAAGGTTGGTCACATGTGGAGATTGTGACAAGTCCAAGGTTCTAGAAGCCTTGGAAAGATGGAATGTGAATTAAAAATTCACATATAAAAGAGGGGAATCTAGGAAGAATAAAAAGGAATTAAAAATTCCTTGGGGAATGATTAGGCTTAATTAATCAATAATTAAAGGATAATTAGGGGCTAATTAGGATTAAAAGCCAACTTGCAAAAGTTGGAGGATGTGACACATCCTTAATGAGGAAATTAGGAGATGGATTAGGATTTGATGAAAAAGACATGTGAGGAATTAAATAAATGTAATATTTATTTAATTTATTTGATGAAAAGAGGATTAAGGAGGGTAAGGTATTTAATTATTAATTAAATACCTTAGGGATTTGGCAGAATTAAAGATATTAATTAAATAATAGTAATATTATTTAATTAACTCAGATAAGAGGATGTTTAGACGAAAAGTGATAAATTTGGATAAATTAAGTGTCCAAATTTGGATGTCTACAAGTTCATCACATGAACGTATTCATGTTGCACTCCCATCCTACAAAATTTGGATTTAGAAGTCTGAGATTATCATAAAATTAATAAAAAAAATTATATTCAAGTGTTAGCATTTTGTAATTGATGTGTCCTATATTAGAGGGATAAAGTGAGGACATGATGCAGTGTAGAAGTGCAAGGGTATACAAATTTTGACACTAAAATTTCCCTCCACATTAGCATGCATATGAACTACACTAAATATATGCATACTAAATAAAAAATCACAAATTTTACCCAAGGATACTGTAGAGGATGTAGAATCTTTAAACTATGTAAATATATCCCCAAAAAGAAGACCTATAAAACAACCAATATATCCTACACAAGATAGAAACATTATACAAGAATTTAACAAAGAAATCATGTCAGTTAAAAAATGAACCTACCAACAAATATACTACACACAAGAAAAATACTCATGCATAAAAAGAACATAGAAAAAATGCTCAACAAAAAGGAAAAGAGTGAGGGAGCATGAAAAAGATGCTTAGAGTGGTATGGATAGAAAGTTGTATTATGCTAGATTCCATGATGTTTTTGATTGGCCATGGTTACTATAAGTTGCATTGTAGGATAACCATGAAGAGGGAATAGGACATATGAGGACCCACATGCTAGCAAGTTGTATTATTCTAGGTGGCTCATATGTTACCAAGCTACAAAGAACATAAAGATCATCAGTTCTCTAGAGATTATAAAATTGAAGTGTGTGGAATAAGAGCCCCCCTTAAAATAATTACATGACTCCAAGAATACAAATTATTTTAAGGAAAGAGAGGTAGAAGAACTAAATGCTTAACTTATAAAACACCAACAAGGATGTTATATCATAAAACACATAACATTGCTCTCATGGAATGACATCACATAGTGTAGGGTTGCCACAAAAAATATAATATCACTTGAACACACACACACACTAAGGGATCCAACTTGAGGTTCGTATAAATATATAATAATCATGTATGTCATTATAGGAAGAATTTGGAAAGTCATCATTCCCAAGTATAGTAGAACTATAAGTACAAATAAGAAAGGCACATGAAACTAAATAATTTTTTTGGGTCAACATGGAAGAGGTCTAAATACCTCAACACTTTGCATCATCCCAAAAATTTAAAAAGGAAAATTATGACAACTAGAAGAATGATGATACAAATAAAGGAATGTCACAACATTTCTTCTTCCCTATATCCATATACCTAAAAGAGTATCATGGGTCCTCCAAGAGAGATGAATAAACATGAACAAGAAAATACAAGGGATCACAAGACAAACATGCAAACATCTAAAATCTAAAGATATGATGGTACTTTCCTAAGGATATTTTTAAAATAAATAATTTGTCTCCCAATATTGATCATAAGTAGAGGGAGGTTGAGCTTGTAGAGGAAGTACCATTAGGGTTGTAATAGGCATATTTATTGCAACAATTGCTAAGGAGTTAGTTGCAAGGATATTTTCTTCTTGAACTTCATGTGAGGCAAGTGTCAATGATCTTATAAAGAACAAAGGATACTACCAAAATATCCATGAATTATTCAAACAACTACTCCTCAAGAGAGGGTTGGTGAACCACTATTACACTACGAGATAAAACTCTACTAATGAAGTATACGGCCTTGTAGAAAAGGTAGTGAAAAAAATTATTGGTCCAGGCTGAGAAATAAACTCAACATCCAAGACCTGTTGGAGGGTATGAAGAAGGAAAGCAATAGTGTCTGGTTCACATGGTGTAATGCATAAAAAGGTGGTAATAGGATCTACTACATGCTGGATAGATTTTATGCCAATAGAGAATTTTTCAATTTTGAACCCCTTAATGATGGCAATAAGGTGTTGGTGTATCCTTATACTCTGTCTGATCATCACCTGATCCAGGCTAGGATTTTCCTCAACAATGTTGTCAAAATCTATCCCAAAAGTAAGGATATTTTCATTCTAAACTTCAGCCTTCTAAAAGACCAAGACTGCATTGAGGCCATTAGCACCATGAGGGGGATAAACAACTCGATGTTTAGAGATGCTAGCCCTACTGTGAGGTGGAATCAGAATGTGAAATCTTGGAGGATCATTTTTCAAACCATTGGTAAGATGAGATCCATGAACAGGAGGAGGGAGGAGAACCTCCTCTAGGACACCCTCCTTGCTGCTAAAACCAATATCCACCAATCCCCTGAGGATGAAAAGTTGTAGATACTCTCAATCAATCCAAGAGCTCTCTTAGGAGGCTGCAAGCTTCTAAAATTTGGGGCCTAAAAGTTAGGGCCAAACTCAACTGGTTGAATCATGGAGATAAAGGTTCAAAATTCTTTCTCAACTACATTAAAGATAAAGGCCTTGAAGGAGTAGATTGACCATATTTGTGTTAATGGTGCTACCCTCTCCAATCAAGATGATATCCTATGCCAATTCTCGCTCTTTTACCAAGAGCTTTTCAAATTAGAAGACAATGGGAGAGTATGCGTTGATGCTAGGAATCTAATCAAAGGTATTATTCCCTCTAAGCTATCCAAGGAAGACTGCACCCTTCTTTCTGCCTATATCTCTAAAGAAGAAATCAGGAGAGCCATCACCTCCATGAGCAACAATAAATCATCGAGTGTGGATGGGCTCTCGGTTGAGTTCTACAAAGTCTTCATCGATTGGATCTGTGATGATCTTCACCAAGTCTACTTAGAAGCCTTCTCCAAAGGCTCGTTAGGTACATGTATCAATCAGGGGCTCATCAAACTATTACCCAAAGATGGTGACAAAACTTTGATAAGGAACTGGAGGCCTATCACCTTGTTAAACATCTCATATAAGGTATTTGCTAAGGTTCTTGCATTGAGGCTAACCATCATTCTCCCAAAGTTCATTAACTCTACCAAAAATGGTTTCATTAAGGGCCCGATATACATTCTTGAGAATCTTTTGACCAATTGGGAGGCTCTCGATTGTGCTAAGCCCTCACAACATAATGTTTCCACTCTCCTTCTAGATTTTGAGAAGGCATATGATAGAGTAGAGTGGCCATTTCTTTAAATGTCCCTCGAAGGCTTTGGATTGCCACGGGACTTTTCTAATATGATTGGCACTCTTTTGAAAGATGCATCTGCTCAAATTGAAGTAAATGGATCCAGATCCGAGGTGTTCTACCTAGAAAGATCCATCAGGAAAGGGTGCCCCATAGCACCTGCTTTATTCGTAATTGCATCAGATGCCTTGCACTATTTGTTAAGAGACAACCGCTTCTCCCCTAATGTTAGGCTGGTGCTCCCTGAAAAAAATGAGCTCTTGAATATCTAGTTTGTTGATGACACCTCTATTTTTGTGGAATTAGAGGAGCAAAATATTTCAAACCTTATGATTAAGCTTGATATTTTATGCCTTGCCTCTGGTGCAGAGGTCTCAAAGTCTAAATCCATTATGCTTGGGTGGAAGGAAGCTCCCCCTGGTTGGCTACACAAGTTTTTTTTCCAATGGGGAGGGCCTCACAAATAGGTAAGGTACCTGGGGATCCCCTTCTCTGTCTCCCCCAACCTCAAAGAAATGTGGCTTTGGTTAAAAGGCAGAATTGAAAAGAAACTGGATAGCTAGAACATGCACTACCTCTCTTTGGTTGGTAGGGTTCAAGTTTGCTAAAAGATCCTCTCCTATTACACTCTATACTTTGCTTTAGTGTGGTTTTTTAGCAATTACCAAGTGTATGAAGATCAAAAGAAGGTCAGAGGTTTCCTCTGGTCAGATGATAAGGGAAAAAAGAAGGTCTACTCTGTTAAATGGGATTGGTGTTTCTTGGAAAAATAAAATGGTGGTTTGAATCTAAAAGACCTCAAGAAACATGGCATCTCTGGCTGCCAAGTGGATTTTCAAACCCCTTGAGGGAAATGAGCCCTGGAAATTTCTGGTTAGAAACAATATATCTCTTGTGGTCCCCAAGTTAGCCAAATCATGGAAGGATCTTCCTTTTAGTGATCTTCTAATTACCAAACAACCAATATTGCCTACAGGTTCGTTAGTTTTTAGGAGTATTTGGAGAGCTTGGGAGTTGGTGAGGGGAAACTTTCCCTACCCTTCTTTAATGGGTTTCAGTAACAGTCTTATCCATCCTGATAGGTCCATTTGGTGGAACCTTGAGCACAATGGGAAACCCCTTGCTTTATTGCAAGGTTGCTCGGCTAAAAAATGGCCAAGCTGGGATTCAAACCTTTAGTAGCATCATAAAGGATGGGGCCCTGGTTAGTTGGGACCAATTAAAGGAGGACTTCAAACTCCCCCCCTCCAACTTTAGGACTTACTCTATACTAAAAGAAGCCTACAAAGATTGGCTACCAATTCTCAGCAATGGTAATTGGCTTGACAGGCCTCTTGAGATCCTATGGAAGGGCAGTCTCCCTCTTCATGAAGTGAAGGCCAAACATCTGTATAAAGAGTTGTTACAATCTAAAACTCCAATTGATCATCTGAACAAAGCCTGGAAGACCAATCTTGACAACAAGGAGTGGTGTAGAGCCTTTTGCTCGTTGAGGAATAAAGGATTAGATGCAAAGAAAACTTGCTTTAGGTGGCTTGTGATGTTATAAAGAGTTCCCTTCAAAATGAATAGTTTTGACATTGAAATTTGTAGCTTGTGCAGGGTTCCTGAATCTGTGCATCATATCTTTTTTACTGTCTCTTTGATAATGAAATTTGGAATTTTTTTGTAGTGACATTGGAATCTGGCATTCAAATGGTAAGGTTAACTAGAAACTAATTCTGATAGGAATGAATAAGAAATTGAATAATGATCTGCGTCTTTTTTGGTTTACTATCACATCTGAAGTTTTGTGGTCTATTTGGAAGACAAGAAATGAGAACAAGTACAATGGGGTTCGGAGGGTGCTTACTGAGTCAAACAAAAGACTCACTTATCTTAATATTTCCTTGCAAGTGGTTGCATTGTTGGATACTGTTGAGTGCTAGCTCTTAAAACTTCTGAAGGAGACCAAATGTGGACTCTCTTGGCAGCAAGGGCAGCGCAACCTATCTTTCTTCCTACAAGCTTTAGAGACATTCAAAAAGGAGATTAAAGAACAAAGGGATATTGTGGAAGTTGTCCAAGAGGAGAACAAACTCAGGCTTCACACAAATCAAAACTTGGATCAAGAGGTGGTCTTCTCTAATGATGAAATGACTGTGATCAACACCCTTGTCAAGTGGGACTCAAAGGAGGATGGCAATGGCAATAGATGCATGGGAGCTGAAGATTAGCTTTTATGCTATTCAAACCAGTATACATTATCTCCTTTAGTGTGATAATTTGTATGATGTAAAATTTGTACTAATATGTATCATTGTCTGAAGCTGTAATTAGATGTATGATGAGCTGTAATCTTTGTATAGTCAGTGATGCAAGCAAAATCTACTATTTGTAACCTCCTATGAAGCTTTGAAAAGCTTTATATCACTATAATATGTTGTCTCCACTATTATCAATACAAAAAAACTCCTTTGTCCATCTTTGCATAGATTTATGTGACTATCAGTAGGCTATGAGTCAATATGGGGAATTTATCTCATCGACTGCCTCTAATACCCGAGGTGGTACTTCTTTTTCAAACAATTAAAAAAAATCTTTTAACAAAATACAAATGTAATACACTTCACAAAATTTTGATGTGTCTATTGTAGTGCCTCAAAAGCATAGATAATTCACTAAATTATTTGATTCTCTATATAAAATTCAAAATTTTCTTAAGAATAATTAAATTCAACTTCCTCCTATTTGATCTCTTCCAACCAACCAACCTCTTCTAACTTCTTACAACCAAAATGCTTTATACCAATTATGTTGAGTACTTGGCCATGATATTGAGTGATGTATGTATCTTCACCACTTAGTGTAAGACCACATTGATTTGGGTTCTACTTACAAATTAATACTAACCCCCTTTTCTACACATTTTTCTAATTTTATTGGGATTAATCCTTCTCCTTCTAGTTTTGAATCTCTCCCTCCATTCAATGATATGGTGAATTTGGTGGATGCTTTCACTCAATCATCTTGGATGCACGACATTACTACCCATCCCATATATTTTTCTTCTAACAATTTTCTGATTGGTATAGAGGAAGGTTCTCTCCACATACCTACTCATTTCAACAAGAAAACCATTAATGGAATTCCCATTGACCTTGCCAATAGGTTTAATGCCATAACAAGGGAAATTATCTTCATCTACTAGCTTAATAGAAATAATTATGATGAATCATACATAAATATTTGTATACATGGTGGTTTATCTCTTCCAACAATGGGTTTTATTACTTTATCAGTCTAGGTGGGACCCAAGTGTGTAGAATCCATCCTTTTTATAATTTCCAAATTTGACCTATTCCATGCGAATTTAGGCATTCTATGGCTAATTTATGTGCAATTAGTTGCTTTGATAGTTCATAAATGTTTAAATTTTCCCCATGAAGGCACAATGCACACTAGATATAAACCACTAGTCTTTTGTGGGGGCTTTCTCTAGACCACTTTTGGCCCACACCTCTAGAACCTTTGCAACCTCAAATAATTTTTATTTAAAGCTTATTCAAAATTTAAAGTAATTTGTTCAGGGTCTTCCTCTTTAGCTCCTTCTTCTTCTTCACCTATGGTCACTTCCCCTTCAATCGACCAATCATCACAACATCCTTTTGTCCTTACACCTACCCCTTCAGTGGCTAAGGGTAGGAATGTTCCATTAGGTCAACTTTTCATTCATCTTAAGGTCTCCCAGCCTCCAACAACACCTCAAATTCCTCATTTCAATACAATAGACTAAGGAAATGCACCCATGATGCACAAATATTCCCCATATTCCTTTTGTCCTCCCATAGCTTCTACCATTCCCAAACATACCCCTCTGATAGGAAACAAAAAACAACTCATCATATGGGAACCCTTCCATGCATCATTAATACCTTGCTTTCTAGTGGCACCTCTTTTCCTCCACCTACCCCTATGGTAGAAAGAGGACAGGCACCTATGGTGCAAGTTTCACTGTGTGCACCCCAAGTCACTCAACCTCTACCTAGTAAGATTGTTCCTCCTCTTACTCTAGATGTGATGACAACTTCACATTTAGAGCAACGAGATATTTTCCCCCTGATACAAATACATATAGGTTCCACCATTAATGGAACAAGCTTGCACATCAATACAAGTATCATTGACATGTACTATCTCATAAACATGCTATTATGGAGATTATCACCCTCCTATAATGTGATTTCTTCTAAAATTATCATGGCTACTTCTCTCGATTCTCTACCTCCTCACGTTGCTTTTGTATCACATTTTTTCCCTCGTCATGATCCTAATGAGCCTCACCCCAAAAGCGTACAAATCATCTTGGCTCCTTTGATGGACCCTCTAGTCATTCCAAACCTCCTAAAGGTTCCTCCTTTCTCAATGCCACTAGATACACCTAAAACAACTATCATTTCTAGCACCACGCTATCCTCCCTTGTACCAATCTAGTGCACTCACTATCAATTATTTTTGGATATTCTATGTCCCACCACTATAGACATTGACACCCCCTTTTCACCTCTCAAAAGAAAACCTGAGCACTACCCAACTCAACCACATCGAAAGAAAAATTTGAACCCACCTTCTCTACCACCCCCATACCATTTTGCATCTATTCTCCTTACAGAAGAAGTCCCATCTTCTTTTGCTCCTATTCCTACTCTTGTTTAGGAGATTAGCAATAATAGTCCTCTTGTCACTTATTTTGATAGCAATTCACCAACCTCCTCTCTTGAAGAGCACATGTTTGAATCCTTTATGAATATTTTGAAGTTGTATTTGATCTTCACAAGATCACTAATGATTTCCTTGCATGAAGTTTAGGAAGACATTGTACTTATAGGTATTCCTTAGCTCTTGCTACAAGAAAAACACCTAGTATTACTTTAATGTTACATCCTCTATAGGCTCAACCTCCCTCCCATTATGATCAAGATTGGGAGACCGATGATCTATTTGAGAAATATCCTTATAGCATTACCTTCATATATGCAGATTGTAGGTGTTTTCTTATTTATTTTATGATCCCCATATAATTGTCTATTTGTGTTTGTTAATATCTCATGGAGGACCCATGATACTCTTGTAGGTACATGGATATAGGGTAGATGAAATGTTGCAAATTCCTCTATTTGTATCATTATTCTCCTATTTGTCATAATTTGACCTTTTGACTTTCGAGGATGATGTAGTGTTGAGGCATTTAGGCCTCTTCTATGTTGACCCAAAAAAAAATCATTTACTTTCATATGCCTTTCTTCCTTCATGATTGTAATTCCACTGAACTTGGGAATTATAACTTTCCATATTCTTCCTCTCATGACTCACATGATTATATATTTATTTTGACCTCAATTTTGTGGATCCCTTACTGTTTGTTTTTGCAAGTGATATATATTTTATATGACATCCCTACACTGTGTGATGTCATTCCATGAGCATAACATTTGTCATATATCATGATGCAACACCATGCTTGGTGTTTATATGTTAAGAATCTATTTATTATCATTTTCTCCTTAAAATAATTTATATTCTTAGAATCATGCATTTATTTTAAGGGGGGGCTCTCATTGCACACACTTTACTTTTCTAATTTCTAAATTATTGTTGATCTTTACATTCTTTGCAGCTTGGTAGCATGTGAGCCACCTAGCATAATACAACTTGCTAGTATGCGGGTCTTGATATGTCCTATCCCTCTTCATGGTTATCGTACAAGAAAACTTGTAGTAACCATTGTCAATAAAAAGATCATGTGGAATCTAGCATAGTGCAACTTGCTAGTCATACCCCTCTAATCATATTTTTCATGTTCCTTTACCATTTTCTTTTTTGTTGTGTATTTTGTTGTGTCTATTTTCTTATGTATAAATTTTTATCATGTGTCTTTTATGTGTATAGTATATTTTTTAGCTAGCATCCTTGTTTGTGAAATTCTTGTGCAACATTTATGTTTTGTGCATGATATCTTGGTTGTTTTAATGTCTTCCTTCTAGGGACTTCTTCACCTAATTTGAAGAGTTTGCATCCTCTACAACATCCTTGGGTAAAATTTGTGATTTATGTTCTAGTTTAGCATGTATATTTAGTATAGTTCATATGCTTGCTAAAGTGGGGGAAAAATATAGTGTCAAAAACTACACGCCCTTACAATTTCACAGTGCATCATGACCTCTCTTTAGCCCTCTGATATGGAACATTTCAATTGAAAAATGCTAATTCTTAAATCATATATTTCTAACATTTATATGTAATTCAAGCTCTTAAAATCTAAATTTTCTCGGAGGAGAGTACTATGTGTGAACGTCTATGCGATTTGATAGTGCCCTGAAAAACTAACACTTCCAATGGTCATTGGAGCATTACCTTACCTTTGAGAGTTCAGAAGTAACACTCTTGCATGTAGTTGAGTTGAACAAAACCATTTTGACTTGTCTTTTTTAAAGAGGAAGTTGATATTTAGCTCTTTAGCATTAAACTCTATAATTCTTGAGGAAATTCTTTCATTTTTGTAAGCCAACATGCTCTATCACACTATGCATGTCATTTTATTGAATATATTTTATCACCACCTTTGTGGGATTGTGAAGAAAAATAAGGTTGTTCAAGAAACAACATCTTTCTTGGGGGTTTTGGCATAAAATTCCAGGTGATCTTATCTAATTTTGTTGTTCCCTTTCTCATTACTTTATCATTTATTATTTTACTTAAAAATTTCAAGTGTTAGTATAGTGTAGTTAGAATTTTCTATATCACAATCAATCATATTTTCATTTTATAGTTCATTTATATCTTTTATCTTTTTATTATCATCCAAAAATCTTGGCTGTCATGAAGGTCAGAAGACCAAAATGGGGGTTTGACTCAAGAAAGACTCTCAAATAGTTGCCCAAAACATTTTTCTTTCTTTTCTTTGTGTGCAAGTTCTATTATAGAAGAATAAGTACAATCTATCACTTATTTTAGGTCATACTATACTTTTTGTCTCACGTTTAGGATAGATGAAATCGTGATGCAAGGATGATGGTGCAACATGTTGGTGTTGGAGGCAGAGGCTTCCAAAAATTTACCACAAGTTCCTTGAAATTAACACTTTTTAGTTTTGTTAAATTATCTTGTAATTTATCCACAGCAGAGAGATTCTCACCAATTTATTATAGTAGAAAATTTGATATTGTAAACTTGTAATCTTTTGTTTAATTACAAGTTTTGTATATAAAATAATAATCAAATAATTTTAATAGTATAAGAATTGTCAATCATCCTAATTTATTGTATGAGATTTACTATCAAGGAACATTAACATTCCTTTGTAGTAGTTAAATTTATTACACTACAATGATAAGGTGATTTGTTTTCTAGCACTACCATATAATCTCTTGGCATGGTGTCATAACCACCATCACTACTTCTACGGTCCTCCTTATTTGTTGTAGTTACCCCAATGCTAGGGAATTGGACTAAATTTATTGATTCATTTTTTTCTTAGTTATTCTTGCTCTAAGTCCAACTAAATAACCTAATCTTAACTTAGTGAATAAGTTTGGCACCTCTAGGTCAATATATTGGTGGTTATCCTATTGACAATCATTTCAATACCACATCCCTCTTCAATATTAAGTAACTCATTTGTACATCATTTGATTAAATCACTACAACTTCAAAAAGATGTAGCCACTACATTAATATTCATAATCCAAAAGAACTTAAGGTATAGTCTTTCTAGCATACATATCTTATGACAAGACCATATTTTATTGGTGACATTAAATGTTAAGTACAAGAAATTAACCTACATGAACCAATGATTTTGTGACTATGGTCATTAGAGAATGAAGATATGACAAAATTGTCAACATCTTAATCGATGAATTATCAAACAATAAAACACTAGTAAAACACATATGATTATAGATTGGATTTCTAATGAGTAGAGAAAGCATAAAAGCATTGCAAGCCTTTCATTTTTTGCTCATATCATTGTAAATATATGATAACACCCTCTCTCATGATATTCTCTGTCCACATAGGGAAGATATACTTTGCAAAACTCACAAACCACAAGTTAATTGTTATCAATATCACTAGAAATTAAATTGAAATAAAAAAATCTATACCATAATAAATAATCATCATATATGCTAATCTAGCATGTGTCAAATTAACGAATCTTATCAAATTAAACATATGTATTGTTAATATCTAATTAAAAGAGAGCACACTCATCATAATTACATATTTAATCACTTATTCTTAATAATAATTACTTTTGGAGCACTACGCATAAATCGGAATTACATGTGCTCAATTAAACTTGAATATAATATAAATCATTAACTTCATAATTTAAGATATGATAGTAGGAACCAAAATTAATTCATTAAATACAAGTTACAATAGAACATATACCTACCCCACACAACTAAATATTTTAACCATCTTTATCAAATTTTATAATATATTTAAATACTATTTCTAAATTCAATTCATTCAATTAAAATAAACTAATTATAATTACTTTTATTTACCCTGAATTTGGAAAAGAACATATGCCTATAAAAAATAGGCCATAAAAAGTAAAGTCAATTGGAATAATAGTTGTATAGCTAGACACAAGGTTTAAATATTAATTGATTTCCTTTCAAATATTAATCCACTTACATCATTGAAAAGTCCCACAAAAAACAATTGGTAAAAATGATAAAAACTAACGCATGGGAAATATAATGATTCACAATTATTTGAATACGCTTTGGAATATAAAAACTTACAAAGCTATGGAAAGAATATCAACTTTAATGAAATTGAAGTTGGTTTCATATGGCAATTGGAGCTTGTGTAAAGAAAAAATATAGAAAGATGATCTCTTTAACTCTTTATGCTCGTTAATCTAGAATTTAAATGTGATAAATACAATAAATATTTAATTATGTTTATAAAATTTTAAGTTAGGGAGGAGAAGAGGTTGCTTAGAGGGAGGAATATGGAATTTGCATCAAGTTGATAAATTGGTAAATGATTTTAGATGATCAAGTGTGATGCCATTAATATGAATATAATGACATTCTAACATGTCTAGGTGTTTTGGATGGTGCAACAATGTCCTTTTGTTTTAATTTTACAACCTATTACTTGCAACCAAATTGGCTATTTGAATTGGGTGGTACAATAGACATCTTTAGGGGCTTTTCCTAAAGATAATAAACATCAAAACTTTCTTGAAGATGATCAAACATTTGAAGAGATTTGGAGAATAGAAAAATTTGGGAATTGTGGAGGGATGCAAATGTTTCTAAAGTGTTAATAAGTGATTATTTTAGTGGTTGTATGTCACAATTTGCCTATTTTATGGTTTTATTCCCTAGGTTTGGTTTTTTGAAGTGACCAATTTTTCATTTTTGATAGTTTTTCTCCAATCTAGAAATAAAATTGCCTCAAGTTAAAAAATTTAACTTCATGAGATAGACGTAAATAGTGTATAAAAGCTTGGCCCTTAATCTCCCTTATGTATAATGGCTATTCTTTTTAATTTTTTATACTTGTCCCATTTTAACACATTTGTTCAAAATTTATATATTAATAGAAAAATGTAGATATTGGATCATCATAAAATTAAAATTTAAAAACAAATAATGTTGCTAAATTAAAAAGAGAGTATAAGAGAAAACATAGTCATCCATAAAACTATTTTGGTTGTTGTCAGAAGAGTAATGGGATGGGTGACCTCCTAAGAAGTGGCTATGCTTTATGACTTTGAACATCACCTAGGGGAGAGGACCCAGTAGTTAAGCACCCTAATTTCGCGCATCTCAAAATCTTACGTAGAAATTTCAAATCACTCACAATTTTTTGCAACAACTTACTTGACAAGTCCCTTGCTTATAACTAAGGTTTCAAGGCCACATCATCAAATATGATGCCACATCAGCATGCTTTTTGTCAAGGTGTCCAAAAAGACCAAAAGAAATTTTGAGACTGATACTTGTGCATCTAGGGGAGAGGACCCAACAATTGAGCACACTAATTTCACGCTTCTAATTATCTTACGTGGAAATTTCCAAATCACTCCCAATTTTTTACAGTAGCTTACTTGGCAAGTCCCTTGCTTATAACTAAGGTTTTAGGGCCACATCATCAAATATGATGCCACATCAACATGCTTTTTGTCAAGGTGTCCAAAAAGGCCCAAAAAAAAGTGAGACCGATACTTGTGCATTTACATCATGTTTTATTGGGTGCTGATGTGGCATCACATGATTGGTTGCCTTTTAACTCTAAGGAATACATTTCATTTAATTATGGGTAGTTATCATCAACACTAACAACTTTAAAATTCACAACTATTGGTCCAATATTGTTAAAAATATTGGGCATTTTATAAACAAATGCTATCACAACTATTGGAACATGCTCAAGTACTCGGTCCTTTCCCCTAAATGCAATGAGTACTAAGTAGACCATTCATTCTCATGAGAACTAGGTTCTTGTGAACCCCTACTACTCCTAAAATATAAATAAATAAGATTGACTCAAAAACTATACAATTAAATCCCAATAAAAATCACATAATTTAACAAAACTATTTTTTTTAATACAAATTATAAACATATCTATTTATAATGACAATTATTAAAACTCTATTATATATTAATACATCTTTAAGATCTATTACATAAAATAATAATAATTATTATTATTATTATTATTATTTCCTCATAGGTGGTGTCCCCATGACCGATCATGCTTCTCTTAAGTTTTTGTTATCAGATGAGACTAGTTGTAATGCCCATATTTTACATTAGGGCAAAAACACAACTAATTTTTTTTTTTGTTACACATGCTTGTAAATTTGCTATCGATCCGCTAACCATGCACGACATGAGGGTGTATTAGATGACATTTTCCATGAAATGAAACGATGTTTGAGGGCGAGGGGGTTGGGTTTTTTTTTTTTTTTTTTTGTCGCACGGTTATGTGTGTGACATCACACTTACCGTCGAGCAATCTTGAGAAAGATTGTGGTCAGATATAAGAGTATAAGTAATTTCCAGATAAAAAAAAAAACGTGGATTATTTAATGATACCCTATTTTTGTAATCTTTACCTCTAAAGCCATTTGACGATATTGTCGAAAACCACATAAAACATTTCCTCATGAAATTCAAATATGAGAACAACTAAAATATTTAAAACCTACATATTATTTATTAAACTCCAATTTATTTATTATTATTCTCAATATTAAACTATTACTAATTTAATTATTAAAACAAATATATATAAAAATGAAATAATTTGCACAAATAATTACATTTTAAATTCATTTACTTTTACATATTATTAATTTTTCAAAAGGGAAGGAAGAGAGAGTATAAAAAGTGAGATATTACCCTTACACTAGAGTCCCTAATATTAAGTGTTCATAAGTCCTTATTTTCCTATTTAAATAAATCGAATCTTTCCTAGAGGGGTGGGAATGTATTCCCCTCTTCTTCTTTTTCTTTTTTTTTTTCCACGTAATTATGAATATATTTTTAAAATTCCCTCACATTAAAATCCTAAAACATGGAAAGCTTAGGTGTTCTTCCATCATGTAAATTGCCTTAATTTTAGAAGGCTTAAAATTTTGTGTAAGGTAAAGTAAAATCATATACGGATATAAGGCAACGTATATAATGGGTTGAGCTTATCTCACGTGTAAGAGAAAGGGAGAAACGCTAGTGCACAACACTGAAGATAGTTTGTTTTGAAGGATGAAGTTAAAAGAAAACCAATCCGATATGCATTCCCCCCCATGGTATGTGTTGATAAAGATACTGCTTAAACATGAACCTTAGCCTCATTTTATGAGAGCAGAATATATGAGTGTAGACTTAACAAAGACTTCTTGGTAACCGAAATGAATCCTACTAAATATTTGGTGATTTCGTTTCTATATATATATATTTTTAATCTCACTGCCTTATTCTTGAACTTGCAGATAAGGTTAGGAAGGCTACGCTGATTGAAGTTTCGTGCCCAGTCGTTTTCTTTCACTCTTTTACAGTTTGCAGAGCGCAACTCTACACAGCAAGGATTCCACCATCTCCTCTTCTTAGTACGTTGATATTTACTTATACAAGCAAGGATATGATTCTAGAAATCAATCACATCTTCTGATGTGATGGCTGGAGAAGCTCGACCAGACACTAAGAGTATTAGTAAGGTACTAAAGTTCAGCTTCTGATACATCATACGATCCTTCTATCATGTTCAAATCTTCACAGGAATTACGCCTAGGGAGCAGCAACAGAGCCAACACCTTTTAGCCTCGGGTCTGAGAACTGACATTTAACAGGGCGTCATTTTCACGAGAGAGGTCTTGACGTCTCCTCTGCAAAATGCACTAATTATGACTTACTAAAATAAGGATGTAATTTAATACCACACCTCTTTCTATTGTTATTTTCATCTTTCTTTTGCAGAGTTAAATACGCTTCTCGGCCATCTCACAGTGATGTGAAATGACCTCTTTATTTTTCCAAGTTTGAGACGTCCTAACGTATATTCAGGTGCTACGTATTCCTATTGACAAGCCACAGGTGCAAAGACAAGGCTGAAAACTGCAGTGAAGGTTGAAATTGGATAACACAGGGGAATGTGACCATACTATTGTGTCTAATCAAGGAAGTGTAAGGGGCGCAATATACTTCCACAACCATTCTGCTAATTACCAATCTCCCTTACAATTCATTCTACCCTAAAATGATGATGCTCAGCACCTAATGTTTCAAGAAATTTGGGGAGGGAAGCAGATTGATGGCGGTTGGAATGGGATAACCATAGGCCATCGTTGCTACTTATTTGTTTGGCCAGTCATGGCCTAGGCATGTAAGTACACACAACTACTTCTACCTTCCTCACAATTATTAAGAACTAATATTTCTAACTGCTCTCCTCCTTGTGCGACTCCTCTAGACGCCCAGATCATCGTAGCCATATTCAGTGACTATGCAGGTGATGTCAAAGTCTCTTCATGCTAGAGGAAGTCGAGTGAAACCTGACAGAATGAAATTATGAGGGGACTACTTCTACGGGCGACTGAAAGAGAAATTCAACGGGTCTCCTAAATGTCTGCTAAATTTATTCTATTGAGAGATTTGCTCGGCCACTTCCTGGTTATATTCACTCTTCTCCCTAACGATCTGAATAGTGTCCAGTTCAACATCTTATGTCAGTGAATGACTGAGCAAGACACATAATGGCATGCCTCTACCTTGTTTGTAAAAATCTACAACTTAGTAAGTCTAATAACTGTAACTATTTTTACATACAAATCTGCGTTTATTAAACTTCTATAGTATCGCCATGAATACAAAATTCTTTTCATAAGTTTATTACTATTTTTAAGGAGAGTCGATGAAATACTAAGACAGAGCATGATTTTGCACTGTTTCCAACTGAATATGTTATAAGACAGTTCACCCTGGTTCTAATCCCTGTTCCTTCGGTATCCATTGTTTGAATGTATTAGCGTCTATGTTTTCATATTCTTTGTAAAATATTACTCATTTATTTTATATTTCCCAGAGAAGTGAAATATGGTTCCCATATATTTTTCAGATATATATTCTAATAGCCCCTCCTCTGTGTTCTTTCAAGAAAAGAAGAATTCATTTATGGAAACAAGAAGACATGTGAGTGAATGTTCCTTCCTGAATAATATATATGTTTTATAGGATCATTTTCAAAGAGGGAAAGATATATATATATTTATTTTCTGGAGAAGTAAAGAAGCACATACAATCTTATTTTCTATTATCATTTGCTTCCATGTCAGTAATATGCAGCAGTTAGTCCTTCAGAATCTTCTACGCTTTTCATACTTTTCCTTAGAATATCAACATTATTCAGATGTCAAATAACTATACAGTAGTACTATATTCACTTATTTCCCTTTTCTTGATATATTATAAACAAGTACACATATTTCAGAAAAGATGCCTATAGTTAACTAAGTCACTTGTAGATTTCTTTTTTAAAATAGAAACACACATTTCATTTTCTTACTGAACTCATATCAAAATAGAGTATTTTATTAGGCTTCCCAAACAATATGCATACTATGTCCTTCAAGGGAATAATATAAATATACATTTAACTCATTTGAATACAAACTATGTTTAAGGCATATACTTTATACATTTGCATTTTCCTTAAAGAAATACAACAATAGTTTTGACTTAATCTTTCCACATAGTTTGCAATGCTTGTGAGACCTTAAAATCACATAGTGTGTCTTTATAAATACACTATCATTTACAACATCCTCTCAAGTATTCAACAAGAATATTTTGACATTGGCTTGACAACTCCCATCTCTTAGAATTACAATACTATCACAATATTTGAGGAAGCAAATGACTTACAAACTCATGAACAAGGTCTTGCTCTCCACCCTACCGTAATGGCGTCATGGAGCCTCATGGGCTCTAGCCATACCCCCGAGCAAGGATTTTATTAACTCCAAGATGATAAATGGAGTCTTCTCAATATTTTACAAGATTTAAAGATAACATAACATCTAAGCTCTCCACTCACCATACTCAACGAACATTCCTACAAACATACTATCTTCTTACAACAATTAATTCAATGAGGAGTGGGGAGAAGGGAAAACTTATCTTTTTCAGGGGAGATTAAACTCTTCTACCCTTCTTGCCTCTCCAACCAAGCCCTCTTGATCACCCTCCTTTCTTCTTCCTATTCTTTCTTCTTTCTCAACTAGAGTTCTCCATAAGGAGAAGTGGGCAATTGCCCAAATCTTCCATCCTATTGAGATATAAAGGGATCCTCCAAACCCACACTCTTTCCCACAAGTTCTCTCACATGTGTGAGTCTTGTGCCGATTCCAAGAACTTTTTGAGGAATAGAAGGTTGAGAGTGACAAGTCACTCTTCCCAAGCCCCAACACTTTTGAATTCGCCACATTCATGAATGTGGACTTTTGAGGGGTCTTTTCACACCCCAAGGACAAGTTCACATGTTAAAAAGGTTCCAAACCCATAGGTATAGGTCCTAGGGGTCTATTCCTGTTCAAAAACCAAGGAGATTGACTCCATAATCCCTTTTCAAAACCTACACAAGAATCCATACGAATTTTGATCCTGGCCCGGGGTTCCAATCCCAACCATACTCACATCACATGTCCTACAATTGGATTCTTACTCATACATAATCACCCAATCAAAATATCAAACCTCAACCCTTCCAAGTCAAATAGGGCTACACTTAGAACTTCCCAAGGATGTATTTGATTTGATTCCAACATTTATCTATCCCCTTATTTGTTTATTTGATTCCTCTTAATCTATCAACATATTAACTTAAATCCTCAAGAAGATGTCTTTTGATTTTCTCTCGATGGTCCTCCCTTCTCATGCTAACACTGTTACCTTCCTGCACATTACCAACATGATCATAAGTAACATTTTATATCACATTAATCTATTAGGTGAATCTTCTAAACTTTAACCATATAATAATCCATTTAAATTTCAATCTACATTCCATAGTATACTAGTGTATTCCACCTTCAAGGTAGTGACAATAGAACATAATGTCAAAATGAAATTACAAGGATTTTGCTAAGAGATCACCTTATTTATTATTCACCATATCTCTAATCATAAATTGAAGAAATTCATGTCACAAATTATGTTTAGCATTAATCACTTGTGAAACGGGGTCTTGCACTAGTCCACCTCTGGGCCACGTGAAGCCCAACACCGGCCCCATAGTGTAAGCCGCTAGGTTAGTTGGTGGTTGAACTTGCATTGATCGTCTGTGTCTTTCAACGACTCGACCAACTGATCTACACCCCAAACGCTTTACATAAAATAATTATAGTCATTTCCTCATTTTAAAAAATAATCCAAGATCTTTTGAAAGAACTGGCCAAATTTATTTCTCTCTGAATGCATGTATATGATTTGCATGAAGGACAAGAATATCACATTTCTAGCTGTTATAATACAACCTAATTCATCTTTGTAAATATTTTATTCCTTACTCCAATAAAAAAGAATATCACATGGAATGAGAATATGACGTTCATTGCTCTTTTTAATTAATTAATAGATTTTCTTTAAAAAAAAGTGAACGAATCATGTTAGCTCTTAAAGAATATGAAAGTTCGACCTTAATTGCTACTTTTTTATTAGATGACGTAAGCAATGACGAAGTTCTAAGGTAAGGAATTTGCCTAGCTAGGTATGAATCTTTAATAAAATCCAACTTGATAATTAAAATCACTATCTAGACTAATCATAATAATATAAAACACCCACTTTTATATTCGTTTTACATTAATTAGTCTTCATCAACATTTATTATATAATTGAATATTAATATAACTTTATTAGTTTTTAAGTGGGTTTGAAATGTTAAAAGTTAGTTTGATTTAAGATTTTAAAAGGATCTAATTTTTTATTAGATTTGAATATTTTGATTAATTTTAAGATGACCTTTTTAAATAGTAGTTATGTTAAAGATATTTTCTTTATGTATGAATAATTTAACAAATAATATGGTAATTTTTATGGTTTTTTTTCATATATTAATTTTTTAAAATATCATTTAAATTATTAAGTGTAATTATGTTTGATATTAATTTGAATTATTGAGTTTATTTATTTATCAAAAAATTTATTATCAAACAATAAAATATATTTTATTAAATAGTTTTTTATCTTAAAAATAGATAAAATAATAGAAATAACATGAAAAAAAAGAGGGTTGAGAGAAGTGTGTCTAGACTTGTTAGAGGGGTCTAAAAGAGTCTATAAAAGATTGCAAAACTAGCTAGAGGAGCTCCTAGATATGCACAATACTTTTTAAAAATGGTATCTTAGATTACATGTGATTTTCATTTACTGTTTAGTTTTGTGTCTCTTTTGAGGTAATGTCACAAACATATACATACTTGACATATGACATGTACTTATGCAAATTTGGGGCTCATTTCCCTAGCCTCTTTATCCATTTATACATGCACATGCATATCCCTATACATTTATCAGTATCCTATCCACACACACACACACACACACTTTCTTTTATACTTTCAACATATTTATTTATTTATTACACTTAATTATACACCTACCTCTATTTAGTGATAAGTATCACCTAGATCTAACCATTATTCCATTTCAAGAGAGGTCCATGGTCATAGGGATAACTTCATAGTCATGAACTTGTCCCTTTCTAATAAAATTCAAATTTCAAATTTGGCCAAATGGCCTTCTCCACCCTTCTAATTTGAGCCACTTGAACACATATTTGACATATGGTGCTACACACTATTATTTAAAGGAATTCAATGCATTCATTGTAATAGTTAGGAATAAAAAATAAAATCAATCAAGTACAATAAATTGTTTTCATAAATACTATAGAGCATTAGAGTAATGAATAGCAACACATTTTGATTTGGCATTGTAAAAAGAGTAAATAATTTGTATTATAGGTTTGTGTGTTGTCTTTAATATTGTTTGATATCAAGGAGTTGATTGAGCTAAAGTTCATAAATTTGGTTGTACAACAACCTAGAAAATCTATGTTTTAATTTATTGTATACTCCTAAGATTGATAGAAGAATTAGAACAAAAGATCAAATATAAAAAGAACGTTACAAAGAAAAAATTATTGATTGCCAAGAAAATTTTGAAGTATAAGTACAAATGTGTGGTTGTAAATGTATCCCCAACTCACAAACTTATCCTTTGGAAAAGATGAGATCTAATGTAGAAACCCAAGTAATTCACTAATAGAGAGACACTATTTTCTAGGGCTAACATCAAAGAGATTTTGACAAACTTATCCATTTGGTGTCATTTTTTAATAGACCATCCTTCTACACATTAAATTCCCTAATGCGACATTTAATTATTCAAATATTCTATCTCAAAACAAACTCACTTTAATTTAAATTAACTTATAATTATGTGTATCTTTTTATGGATTAGCATAAATTTTTTTTTTTTAGACTGCAGGAATCGGGTAGCACGACCCCATATAAACTGCAGTGCGCCTGGTAAACATTTTAACGTGACCGGCGACATTGGCGCAACATGCCCTCCGGTACCACGGGGGTGGGGGAGACTAGACCTCGTGACCAACCTCCTGCAACAGGAAAGATTTAGCCAACCGAGCTAGGGCCCCAACCCCATGGATTAGCATAGATTACTTATAAGGAAAGATTATATTTTCTCACACCATGATGTTAGAAGAAGAGGGCTAAGACATCATTTTTTAGCTAATAGAATTTAGTGAGTATAATATTTGTTGGGAAAATTCCTCATAATTGGGAAGATTTGTTAGTACTGCTCACACAACTATTGTCTCCACAATTTTTTGTAAGCTTAAAATTATATATTGTACAATTTTGACATTACAAGTTGGCCTTAATTTAGTGTCCATTCACTATAGCATACTTTTAGGGATCACTTAGCCCTACTTTGGCCTTTGTACCACCTTTGGTGCCTAAAATAAAATTTGTAGCCATAATACAGTATTTCCACATGACCCCAAGAGAGAAAATATGCAAACAAGTATTCAAAATTCACAATGAAAAGGAATAGAAAACATTCCATCAAGATGACACGAGAATTACCCTAGGAAAAACCTAGCCTCCAAAAGCACTCGCACACCCACTTTATTATCTCATTAAATAATATTACAATACACTTGTAACTAACCCCATAAATATTTTTGAAATATCAAGCTCCCTACTTGCACTTCATGTGAGTAAGAAAATGAGAATTTAATGTAACCACACATCCCAATCCATGCTTTACCACCTCTCATATCAAACCTACAAGAGATGCTTAATCGAACCTTATCCAACAAGCCAAAGGTTATGGTAGCCAACATCAATAACTACTCATGTACTTTATTTTATAGAAATTAGCTTGTATAAAACCACCAAGTGGTATTACATAAACCATGTGTCTAATACCATTAACTTGCAAAACTATGTCCCCCTCATTTACTTTTTAGTAATAAGTTTTCCCTTTTTTGTACTAAGTTTTTCTAATATCAAATATTTTCTCAATGTGCAACCTAAATTAAATATTTATCCCAATATTATATAAAACATACAAAGTGGCTCCAAGAGTGTTTGATCCATGTGATGCATGCATCTGTAGATTCCCTAGGTACACCACAAACAATAATAATTTTATGCAAGGAAAATAATACATATTTTCCCAATAGTCCCAACATGGTTTTGTGTTTCTATTTGTTAATTCAAATGTAAATCTTTATGTCGGTATATGTCCCTTGTGTCTAGTGTTACACATTTCCATTTTTTACTAATTTTGGCCCTATTGTACTTGGATTCTAGCATTGACACAAATCTCTGCATGATTGCATTGCCATCCTTTGATAGTATGGTTATATTACAATATTTTTTACCAACCCATCCACTTTGCAACCTTCAATATTACCTACATAACTATCACTTGAGCCATTGGACACGATTTGAATAGTCATATTTTGGCCTCTCAAACTCCCTCACCTCTCTACACTTTTATTCAATGTGAATTTAAAAGTTTGAGCAAGTGATGGCATTTTTATTTTGTTCCTTGGATAACAACTTTTCAATTCATTGTTTATGCATCTATGTTATAGTATCTCTACTCACAACCATTAAAAATCCTACTCATTATCTAAAGGATAATTCTCTCCCAAGTCTCCTTTTTCCAAGTGATGTTGCATAATTTTTTTGTTTATTCTCTAGTATTTTCACTATTTGTATCTTTGTTACTTTATAACATGTTCAAATAATACAATCCCTATCATCCTCATAGATCTTTTGTTCTCACTCGAGCTCACTTTCTTTGCAAATGGTTTGTGTAAATTCATCGTGTAGTTATTCTCAATACACCATCTTGTTGGAACCTTGGGATTTTATCTCCCATCACCTTTTCATTTACACACACTAGGGTGTTAATCTTTGTAGAACAAAGTTCTAGCAATTATAGATAGTTTTTATTTTGTTATTCTTAATTTCTAAACACACATAGGATTTAAGAGAACACATGAACTCTATTTTTATCATTCCATTGACTACCCATGTAGAAGTTGAAAGACCAAAGTGGGCTTGACCAACAAGTAAGCTCCTAAGCAATCACAACCTTTCTTTCTATTTATAAATAGATAAATGAAGCATTTCAAAAGCATGGATGTTTGTGCTCCATTCTTCTTATCTCTTGTTACTTCATGATTCCATTTAAGATAGTTATTTTAGACAATTTTATTGTTTTTACATACTTTCCTATGCATTTTAGTGCTTTCTAATTTGTATTTTCCTTTCCTTATGTGCACTTGGAATATATTTTATAAGATACTTTAATTTTTTATCATTCTAAGAAGACAATGTGGAGCTAGGATTATAACAAATTATAGGATTATCTAGAGTAGATGCACTATTACCAATCCTAAATAGCTTCCAAAATCACTTTTGGTGTTCTCTCTTATCTTACATTTACTATTCTATAGTTAGTGTTTAGATTTTTCTTGTGTTTCTAGTTTTTTCAAATTTTCTATTTCTTGGCTCATTATTCTAGCTTAGGTTAATGCAGTTTAAATAGTCTGAAACACATTTTAGATAAGAATAAACATTTTACTACTATTTTTTTCATAAAACAACAAAATAATTAATTTCTTTAGTCTTATCTTGTGAAGGGATTAGTTGAAACCTTAAGAAAACTCGAGTCAATCAAATTCATTTATTTACACTTCTCCAACACATAAATACCGTTGGATTGTTCCCCACTCATAGATGATAACACAACTAATATTTAGCAAGTGACACATGTATAAAGAAAGACAACAATTGTTAACACATCCTACGTAGATGTGTTGCATGCTACAACTACTTTCCTATCAACCAAAGTCCTCTTATCTTTTCAAAATTGTGTCCCTTTTTCTCTCAATCTTGTTTGCATATTTGTCTATAGATGTAGGCCTTTGAAGACAAAAATTCTAAAGCAAACTCCATAACAGTTAGGAATGGGCCCATTTGAAAGCCCTAGAATAGCTCATATGAGCATTCACAATATTTTTTTATTTCTCTAATCATTATTTTTATTATGTTAATATGACTATTTCATGAAATAAGTTGTGCATATAAATTCAATCTCTAGTGATTTTAATAGTCTTTTTATTATCACAATTCTAATTTCAAACTATTATTTCTCTTGTATGTATCATAAGAATTTTAAAAAGTTGTATCTTTCATGTATTGCAATGATCTATGATTTTATTATTATCGTTTTTATTTATAATATTATTGTAGTTTATTTATGAAATGAGAAATGCATTCTTAAAAATTCTTTAAAATCATTTAATTGAAAATAAATTACTAATTCATTACATGATAAATGTCAAGATAATCTAAAAAGTGATATTTTAACTTTAAATTCTCCATATTGAAGAGAGGGAAAGATTTAAACAGTTTAAATGTTACTCAACTATTGATGTTAGTGGTGGATAGAAAGTTTTAAAGCATGATAAGATTATCTAAATAATCATCCAATATATTTATATTTAGCCCCTCGTAGATTATTTTCATATGCATATGTGAACAGAGGAAAAAAAGACTGATTTGGATAAGGATAATCCTTTAGATGGTCGTTATCTATGAAACAAAAAGGAAGAAGACATGATTTTGGGTGATTTTGTTTGGGAATATATGAATTGGTATTTGCATTTCTTTTCTTAAAAGAATAAGAAGACCGTCTTGAATGATTTTGTCTGTAATGGCGCATCTGTGCACATGCAACAGGTTTTTGTCTCCCCCCATGAAATTTATGGGGACTGAAGACCTCAAATATATATAAAATAGGAGTTCTTACGTGGCTTCTGATATCTATTGCAAATAAAACATAATCAATCAAATATTGGTTGTGTCTGGAAACTCTCAGTCAAACTGGTCTTGGCAATTAATTCCTTGAATTGGGTTGTTTTTGGCTTTATTGGCTTAAATCTAAGCAAAGAATGGGAATCATATTTGGATTGTAGCTATCAGAGGCAATTCCTCTATTATTTGGATATTTGGGGTGGTTGCATTCTGCCTGCATTTCACACGGTTTTTCCATGCCAGCAAGGAGAAGATGTGCCACCAAGCCAGGTCAATGTCCCTTCAAAATGTTCAATTTTGTTGGCTGTTAAACTTGTAAGTTGCTACTTATAATGGATTTAGGTGTGTATCCAATTTACATAAAAATGAGAGTTTTTAGGTTTCAAAAAATTCACTGTCAATAATTTATCATCAGAAAATTCACCGCGGAAAAGTTCAATGTCATGACAAATTCACCTCATGGAAAATTCACCACCATCAGCTGGACAAGAACAAATGGATGATACCCCCCACCTTTCAATAGCCCTCCTAGACCTTACATGATAGAGGGCTAGACGGCTTCCAAAAAAGCCTCGCCCTACATACAACGTACTAGACTTGGAGAGGGAATCGACTAGTTTTGGGTGGATATAGTTGAGGAGAGGATGAAGCAGTTGATCTCGATCCAGATGCAATTGATCCATGAGTATATCCAATACTAGGTATAGATACATATATCTAGTAGTACCAGTTACAAATCCATAGCAAGCACCACCAAGAGCCCTTATATCTCCCACCCCATCGGTACCAACCCCACTGACCTATTCGCCCTTGGTACTAGTAGTCTCGACATACTATAGTAGGCAACTTCAAGTAAGAGCTCATCCCAAGTCAGGTTAGTTGAGGTCACCTTCTAACAATACGTTTAGTTGAGGTCACCTTCCTTTCAAACACCCTTGCAGGGAGGCAAGGTTTGTTTCTTTCCAGGTGTAGTTTTGTCTGGTTGTTGAATCATGGTGGTGAATTTTCCATGAGGTGAATTTGTCATGGCGGTGAATTTTTCGATGGTGAATTGTTGGCGGTGAATTTTCCGAGAGCCGTTTTTAGAGTCTTTCTCTTTATTTAATTGTGTTTTGAATAGTTGAATGGTATAGTGTGTTATAGATTAGATTTATTGTAACAAATTGATTATAATGAACGTTTATATATATATATATATATATAGTTCATAAATTAATACAAAGAGTATATGTATAATTGATCACTTTTGTGTTATGTAATAGGTAAAATATTGTGTATTATACATATAATCTTTTGAAATCATCTATTTGATCAATCAGTATTTTGTGGGTAACCATAATCATCCAATTAATAGATCCTTAGTTGTATGTAAGTTGTAATCCCCCAATATATCAATTGTGTTTCAAATTGTTGAATTGTCTTGTACATGTCATGGTTTATATTTGTCATTCTAGTGAAATAAATGTTAAATGTTGATTTGAATATAATCACCTTTGCAATCATCTAATTTTTTTTATTATAAAGGGTAAAATAGGCTTTGAAGGGGCCTTGAAACTTTGTTACAAGCAAAAGAATAGCTAAAGATTAGCCAAAATACAAACTACCATCCACAACAACCCACACTTATAAAGCATAAAAAAGGAAAGACAAGCCGTACAAAACCAAAAAGTGTTAAACAACCCACACCACCAATTACATACGTTTAAGGATTTCTACAACCTCCATTTCTTGTTGATAAAAATTTTCATGCAGCTTAGCAAAATCTAGCAACTCCTTTTTATCCTCTTCAAAGGTCTTCTTCTTACTTGCTCTAGTTTTGGTACTAGGGCCATCCTTTTCACCCTTTTCATTGTGACTAGTATTGCCTTTCATCACATGGGTTACTTGACAATCATCTAATTGTTACATTGTGTTGTGTAAATTAAATTATCACAATTTGAATTTAGATCCCCTCTACATTCTTCAAATCGTTGTTAGACTTATAATTAAAATAAAATTGAACACAACCAATCGTTGTTAGACTTAAAATTGTTGCATAAAGAGCCCTGATATTCCATTGATAGACTACAACCAACCTAACAATTTTTTTTATGAAACTTGTAGTTAATACCCTCTATGTAAAACATTAAGAATCAATATTAAATAAATCTCCAAATTACTCTATTTCTTTATCCTCACTCTTGTGGGGTTCTTTCTCTTTCTTTAGATCTCTCTCTCTCTCTCTTATTTTTTTGGGGCTTCTATGTTTGTATTAACTATCTAATATAGTTTCATTGTTAGAAACTATTTTTGTTTCTCCTTAAATTGTATATAAAGGGGTGTTGGTGTATATTATACTCAGTTAGGATAGTATTATATTTTTAAGTATAATATTTTATCTATATATTAAATTTAGTTAAGATAATATGATTTTTTATTTTCCATGGGTAGATAATAATGATATGTGGACCACCTTTGATTTGAGTTCATTAAATACTACTCTTCATCAATTTTCTATTATAAGTTAGGTGTCACCTTTGCGCAATCAAGAGTCATCTCCATCTTACTTGACTAAGTTAATTTATCCCAAAATTAGGAGTTAACTCATGGATATTTTAGACATCTCTCATCCTCACTTGTTCATTCAAAAGGCATATATATTCAAAAAAAGTTAATGGCTCATTTTTGTTCAACTATTATAAAATAACTTATTTTATTTTTTGGTTTGTGATTGATTCATGGACATTAGATCATAAGTTACATTGTATGTCCCAAAATCTAACATTACTAACTTTTAGCTAAACCACCAAAATTAATATACCATCAAAATAATCTTTAACTAAACTACCATAATTAACATACCATCAAACTAACCTCCAACTAAACCACCATCAACTAACCACTAGTGATTAACTTCTTACCAAATATCATAATGGACTGCTTAGTTTATTTTTTTTTATTAACCACTAACAATTTATTTCCTCTTTATTTATATTGATTTTGACTATTTTAGAATTATTTTTCATGATTTACATCAATTTCAAAGAATTTTGATCAATTTTTAGTGATTCATCTTATTGCAAATAAATTACCTTATCTTGGCCAATTTGGATCAATTTTCATACATTTGAGACATGTTAACGATTTCAACCAATTTCAACTAAAATCACTTAATGTAGATTACATTTAACTTTGAATCTAATACACATAATTTCTAACTAATTTTACCTCTTTTAAATCAAATTCAAAAATTTCACCAAATTCAAAGATCATATTTACTAGTTTTTACTAGTATTGACTTATTTCTCATACTTTAGATTTATTTCAAATTAATTTGACTAATTTAAGTTTTTCCAAATAAATGATAACATATTAAACTCTTTTTCATATTAAATTGTAAAAAAATATTCTTCTTCTTCTCTAAATGTTATTTCTCTAATTGGTTCTACTTTATCAAATGGTTTTCTTCCTTGTACTCATCAATGCTTTGTGATACCTACAAGCATTGAGAGGATTGTCCTTTGGTATGCTCATTATAATTGTAGCCTCTCTTGGTACATTTGGTCTAAATAAATATTTACTATAGTTTGGGTCTAACTATTTTTGTAATATTGTTTACCTCTTGGGAAATCAAAAAATTATGGTTGGAATCATTGAAAAACCAAAATTCTTTCTTTTTTCCTCCCTAGAGTCATTTGCATGGTATCTTGGTTCATTGCATTTGTAACAAGTAACATATTTTCTTCTTCGTTGACCTCAACCTCTTCTTCTACCATGTCCTTCCTTAAACTTATTATGACATGGTCTATTATCATTGTAATAATTCTCATAACTAGTAGAAGATTTATCTTCTAGGACTTGTGGTATTTCATTTTGAACTGAGTTTATATTACATTGGTCTCTCCATTTATGTTGTTTATAATTATAATTTTATTTATGAAAGGCCACTTTTGCCAAACCTTTTCCCCTTGCCATACCCCTATGATAGGGATTTTTATCCTCACATATTTGATTGCAACAAGGTTTATGTTCTTCTTCATCTTTTAATTAAAATAGTAAAGATGGATAGTCTCTAGTTTCACAATCATCTCATTCACTACAAATACCACATAAAACACTTTGTGGCCTCCTTGGATGTTCTATAAATTCAACTTTTATTGTAATAGTTCTTATTTTCCCTTATTCAACTAAGAATTTATTACTTAGATTTCCTTCATTGGAACAATAAGAGCACCAAATATCCTTCCTTCTACTAGATTTCATGTCATGATTATTATATCCTCTTGCTAAGATGTCTTAATTTTTTACTATTCCAATTCTAATTTCAACTTTTTGATCTTGATATTTTCTTCATTTTTCTTCTTAGGGATGAAATTCGATCCTTTATTTAAGTCTACCACTTTTCATATGTTTAAAATACTCTCCAATTTAATGATGATATAATCATAGGTAACAATCATGACACAAGCCATTCTACTCTTTATGTCTCAAACAATGGATCCTCCAACTTCCTACCAACTCCTTTAAATAGTTGATTGAATCCCCTTATTGATTCTTCCTTTTTTTAAAACATCTCCCTCATATTTCTCACACTCTTTGATTGTATTTTTGAGGATAAAAATTGTTTAAGAATTCCTCTTTCATATCCTTCCATTATTTGTCATCTTTAGGATAGGCCTTTGTGCACCATTTAAGAGCTTTGTCCCTTAAGGTGCCTATAAAGTCTTATAGTTTGGTTGTCTCTTACTCCATTCTTTTTCCATGTGGAATCCAAGATAAATATATGTGATTAGGATTCTTTGGTATTTGTAGATATCTAAGGATGTCTAATGCCTTCTTCTAAATTCATCATTTCCTGTCATAGTCACTTATCACTATTAATTAAATAATTTTCAATTTTATTTGTTTAAACTAACCCATTTCCCACATTAATTAAATATTTTTTAGTTATTATATTAAAGCTTGCATTATCCTCTTATCCACATAATTAAATATTTTTTAATTATTTAATTAAATCATGCATTCCCCTCATCCACATATTTTTAGTTATTTAATTGGCTAATTATTCCTCCAAAATTAAATAAATTATTTTAATTTTATTTAGTTTACGCATTCATCTAAAACTAAATAAAATCATTATTTTATTTATTTACTAATTATATCATTTCCTATTTTTATTCTTCCAAAAGCTGAATTTAGAGACCAAAGCTAAATTTAGTGATTATTTGCTAAAATTAGTGAGTTGAATAAACTTCAACCCTAGTTCACTCTCTCACTCCACTTCATCTCTCCATACAACCTCATGCACATTCCTCATGATCGGTCATCAATCCTCATCCATTGATCTCATTTCACATCTTACACCATTGATCCAATATCCCTAAAATCTAGAAATCATCCATCCTTTGATCATTCAATCCCTCCTCGAATCAGCAACCAAACTATAATCAATTTCCATCACACTTTTTCTTAACAAGGTTATACTAAGGTTTTTTGAGCAATCCACATATCATACTAAATAACATAATCTTATACTATATAATGGAGTAAGGCTAGGCATTTTTGATGGAGGTAAAAGTAGATTAGTTAGATTTATTTACATTCTTATTTGCTTTCATATTGATTGTGCACACACTCTATTGAGATTAGGTAATTTTGAGCATTTGAGTTAGGTTTAATGATTGTTTCTATTGTTTTCCTATCATTTTAATTCAGTTGATCAAAAACATTTTTTTACTTATTCATAATATCTTTCCCAAAGATAGGTAGTATTTTGTGATCCTAATCCATTATTTTTAGTTGCTCTAATTTATTTATGTTTACTGACATTTCTCCTCCACTCAACTTTCTACCTTTATTCTCTTTTCTTAGATCCTTAGATTCCCTGTCTTTAAATTCCTTAGATTTATTACCATGTTTTTCAATTTCCTTTGATTAACTAGCTTCTTTGTCCTACTTTTATCTCTAGGCAATTATATATCAAAGAAATCTTCACAATCAATAATAAAATATTTTATTTTCACTTCAATTCAAAATTACTCTCTAGATATATCCTTAATAGAAAGAATTCATGTCTTAAATGGCATAAGGATGACTATTGGCCAAGGGGTTCACCTCTTCATAGTGACTTTTTCAATTTAGGAGATAATCTTTCATTGTTAGTGACATTTTATTAATTGATACGGGATACTCCCATCCTTCCTCAAAGTTTTGGTTTGTGTCAATGCCTAGGCTATTAAATACATCTTTCATATCTTCTTTTTCCACTTTGTTCTCTCCTCTCAATTCCCAATTTCTCTTATATTTTATTTTATTTTATTTTTGAATTCCCACACTTTTTCTTACCAAACTATCTAAATATTTTACAATAAGCTCGAATCCATCATTAATGGAAACCTTATGTTTGACAATTAAAGTTTAGAATGTGGTGTATGAGTCAAAAATTCAAATTTTTGAGCATCATTGCTTCCACACCTTGGTTGAGCACTACAATTCCCAATCCTTCCTTCCAATGATTCTCTAAACATAACATAGTTCTTAATCTATTTTTCCAATCCAAGTAGATATTTAGTTCCTTTATCAAGATGGTCATTTAGTTGCTCATATGTATCTTTTTTATTGAGTGATGTAATTATAATTTGTCCCTCTATTTATAAAATATTAACATCCTCAGGATTTTCAAAATTATCATCCTTAACAACAACCCTCCTAACACACTCCAAATATTCCACATTCTCAAAATCCACACCATCTTTAGTAACTTAACTTTTTCAATATGCTCCAAATCAAATTTCCTTTCCCTTTCTCTTTTAGCATCTCTCTTTCCTTTCCTAAAATTTCTTCTATCTCTTCTCCTCCATATTCATTTTCATAACCATCATAATCTCTTCTATAATCTCTCTCAATTTCTTACTATCTCCTTTAGCCATGAGTGTTTTTGGTTTGAAAATTTATTAACCCCTACTAGCTCAATCAAGAATTTCCTTTAGAAGTTGCATCACTTTGGGATTCCTTTCAAGATCCCCCCTTTCCAATCAACATTCCCTAGGTTCCTGGCCCCTCCCATAGGACAAGACCTATTATATTCTATCGTACAACATCAAAATTGTTTCCTATATATTTACGATCCTTTATTGGTAGTATTCTCTTGTCACAAATATTTTCTTTTGAGTTCTATCCTTTCCTTACCTCTTACTAGGATCTCGATAATGTGACCAAAATATTTATGAAAGAGGGGGATTAGACTAACGATCTATGCTTATGATCTTTAGTGTTGAATTTTTACCTTAGTGTAAAGGATTAAGAGAAATATTAGAATTAGTGTGATAGATTATGATAAAGTGAGGTGGAATATCATATAAATAAATTAAATATATGCAAATAACCATTCATCACACTCATATAACTACCAATATAATCCATAATATACTCATTACATATATTTGTGATATATTATCATCAATATCTTAGTACATGTTCACTTCTCATTTATATCATTCTTAAATACAATATATCTCATCTACTTCACTTATATATTTCTTTTATATATAATTTCATTTAGGGACATGTCTCCCTTCCTTCTTATGACCCTTAGATTTCATAACAAATTAATTGTAAGTGGCACATTTATCTTGTGATAGACTTATCCTTGGTAATATTGCTCAAGGTGTGTTCCTTTATGCTTCCAATGTCTAGCACCCTTTTAGGTTTTCACCATTGGGCTCCATCAGGTTGCCATTTTAAGTTTTCAACCTAATGGGAATGGCATGACTTTGTCTTGCCAATGCTCATCATAATCTGCTCACCAAATTGGATGGTCCATTTTGGCTCCATTTTCTTCATTCAAATAAGTCTTATGATGTGTCATAACACACAACATAAGTTGGTCAACAAGAGTACACCTCTCTTACAACTCTTTTGTGTCTTAAATGTTCTAATTACATTTCTAATGCAAGAGGCCCAACTTTTGATCCAGGGGCCATTGGGCTCCAATTTTTTAAAATTATAAATATGAAAATATTTACATATCTAACATCCCTAGAAAGTGATTTTGAACAACCTAAAATATTTATTTTTCCCAAAAATGAACTCTATAGCCCAAAAATTATGTTTTTCTATTTCAAAGTTTAAAAATTGTATTTTTATGTTCTTAACATTATTAACAAGATTGAGATACCTTCCTTAACAATTTTGTCCATTATTAATGGAATTAAATGCAAATAATAAAATATTTAAGATATTATCATCAAATCAAATCCATACAAAGGGTAAGAGTGTGACATAGCCATCCTATTTACAAATGCAAATCAAGCAATATTAGACCAGTAGTTTCCATTAAAAATCTAAGTTTGTAGGTTGTGCAATTGTATACCATCTATGAGGTCAAGTAGAAAAGGGAATTAATTGATGATTAAGACTCAAATAGAGTCAAGATAGTGGTTAAGAAGAGTTAGGAAATCAATTATGGTAGAGGAAGATGAAGAGACATGTTTTATAAGAATGAAAGTTGATGTTGCAAGGATTACCCATGTTGAAAAGAAAATTTATAGTCTTTAAAGTATGATGCTAACCTTGGAAAGGAAGATGAATATTCCAAAAGAGTATTTGGAAGAAGAGGAGTCAAAGAAGAGAAATAATATGCAAAAAGAGAAAACACATGGTAAGTGTTTCCAAGTTGAAACACAAATAGGAATTCATAAAAGTTGGATTAGTAGGTCTCACAAATGGAAGTGGATTTTAGCATTCACAAGATGTCTCTTGATCAACATATTTCCTATGCACAATTAAAGTTGTCTATACATGCTCTCACATGGTATGAGAGTTATGCTTACTCTTTGAAGATTCAAAAAGTAGTGCTAGTGTTCAAGAGGGTAGAGTTCAAGGAGTTGCTCCAAAAATAATTCTACTTGATTTTTCATGTAGAAGGGGTGATATAATAATGTCATTTGAAGTAAGAGTGTGGGAAAAGTGTGCAAGCTTATCCCAACAAATTAAAAAAATGAGTAGTTTATCTTAGGAGGATCATTGTGAACTATGAAGTGTCAATGAATATGTGGGAGGTTTTCTCGATTACCTAATAGGGTAGTATTCATGACCAAGCCCCCAAATATATATGAGGCACTTGCCCAAGAACACTACCTTGAGTGGATAAGAAGGGGGCTAATTTCAAAAAAGTGTAAGGGTAGTGAGCAACAACATGGTGACAAGAAGAAATCAAAGGGAAATAATTTAATAAGAGTTGTACTTACATGTCAAAGCCTAAGAATAAAGGCAAGAACAAGTTCCATTTCTCTCATTGTGACAAGGATGGTCACAATGATGAGACATTTTGGTGGTTGCATCCTCGATTAATGCCTTCTTGGAGGAGAGAGAAAAATAATAATGTTATCACCATGAACAATGATAAATAAATCCAAGGAGACCCATGCTCCTTGATAAATAAGAGCACATTTCTTGTGCCATGCTAAAGAAGGATAGTTTGAAGGCATGTAGAAGCTCTCATGGTGAAGAGGAGCTTACCCAATTATTTCAAGCAAGAGTGAGGGTGAAAGATAACAAGTTAATGGGTTTGTTTGACTCATGTTCATAGTCTAATCTCATTTCTTCTACACTTGTTAATGCATTAAATTTGGTCACACCAAACACATGTTTAGGGTGGTTGCAACACAGTGTAGATATAAGGGTTAACACTTGTAATGTAAGTTAGCATTTAACTTATGTTTGGATTATAGGGAGCTTTAATAATCAATTAAGAGGGAGACTCAAAATTGTGCTCGGAAATAGAGGGCAAAGGTAAACAACTAGAGGAACTTCACCAAGGAGAGGAAACAATGAACAACAATAGTGATAACAAAGTTGCAACAAGGAAGACGAGTTGAATGAGTGGCCACTTGCCTCTCCTACTAAAAATTGTACCTTAATGCATTCCAAGTGCCTAGAATAGGCTATTGAAACACTTCTACCTCCATTCTAAAATCCATATACATTTTTGACTGCCCTCACAACTGTTTCATTTTCTTGCTTTTAGTTTCTTTCAATACCTATTTGTGAAGAGATGAAAAAGGAGATTGATTTGGATAGGGATACTATTTTTGACGAGGAAAACAAAGATTGATTTGGACAGGGAGACTATTTTTGATAATCTTGTTTATGAATGAGTAAAGGAAGAAGACACAATTTTGGGTGATTTTATTTGGGAATGAATGAGTTGGTATTTGTATGAACCTTTTGTGTAAAGAACACACATATTGTTTTGGATAATATTATCTACAAATTGCAAATGAAAGAATTGATATACGAAAAAACCTTTTACATTACAACTTATCAAATCATATATCAACATAAACGTTGCACCGCACATGGTGAAACTCCTAGTTACTAATTGAGCACGCACCCTCTTAAAACAATCACTTAAATATTTTTTAATGTCAAATATTTAAAAGCAAATGGGCCCTTAGTCTGTAGTGAAGTTGAATAATTCTGAATGAGCCCATCAAATATCAAGTCTTGCTAAGTGCAAGGCCTCAACACTATAATGGATGAGGTCGAGATTGTGTCACATATGAATTTGATGGATTGGACACCCCTCAGTTCTTAGCTCTCAGCCAAAGAAGTTTTAGCCTAAGACTTGTGCTCATATATCAAGTTACAAAATGATCTTATAGATGATATACAATCTTTTATTAAAAAAAACAAATAAATTGATATGCTCACAATTTAGGACTCTCTTTTAGAAACCAACAAATTGATTGGTAAGATTGAGATGTGGATTGGACATCCCTTAATCTTTTACTCTCAACAAAAAGTTTTAACCTAAGATAAGTGGTCTTATATATCATAACGAAACGATCTTGTGGATGATATTCGATCCTCCACAAAGAAACAAGTGGGCCCACCATTCCAGTCTCTTTTTGGGGGGCCAAAACGGTGGTGAGTAAGATTGAGACATCACAGAGCAGATCACAAACGGTTCTGACAAAATAAGGCAAAGATATTTCATTTCCACGTACACGGCGTTCACGTGGTGAGAGCTACTTAAAGGTCGTCGTCCGTGGGGTCCATGTGTCTGCGCTTTTTGTTTGCTTTCTTCTGTTCTCCTCTTATTTCTATCGGTAATAGACACACCACCACCATTCAAGCTCCCCTCCGAGAGAGAGAGAGAGAGAGAGAGAGAGCAGAGAAACGGTCGTTAATATTTTGCTTTCGGAGGTTCTAATTTCAAAATATGTCTGCTGATTTTGAAATTCGAGGTTTTGATTCTTAGCACTTGGAAGGTTATTGGCTTAAATTTGGAGTTGATCTGGCAAATTTCAGGTTAGATTTCATCAAACCCTGAATAGTATGGGGTTGTTAGTTATTTCCTTGCAATCGTACTCCTCTGACTTCTATGATACGTGAAATCTTTAGCGCTTATCTGTTTTCCGTTTTATGGATGATTGTTTTTTAATAATTTTAATTTTCTTGAATTCGAAATTCTTTTAGGGTTAATTTTCGGCCGGAGAATTATGTCTTTGTTCTGGTCGGATTTTATCTAATTTTAACTCTTGATCGTATCTAGCCTTGATGAGTTGGATATGATGGTTTTCTTAATTTGGAAAGATTTTAATCTGTGATTCTGAGAGGGAAGCCCTATATGTTTAGTGCATTTTTTATATTTGAAGGATTTGATCGTTAGGCTCTGTTATGCAATCCCCCAATGCGTCTAAGTGCATGTTATATGGTTAAAGGATTCGGCTTTTATTTCCTTTTATCAAAAAGTATTGTCCTTAATTAATTGCATGAATCTGATTTTGGTTTTCTTGTACTTATGGTTTGCCGCATGGATAGTTTCTTGGCCGAATTTTGTGTATTACGGATTTTAAGGAGATTATCTTGTTGCTTTGAATCAAATTTATATGGGTTAGATTGAGTAGAAGTTTACTAGGTAAGCTGTAATTGGACATGGAATTTGTTTTTCGTTCGATTTATGTTCTGAGTCGGTCGTTCTGTTCACGTGTTCTTCTTTTTATGATACAGTATTTGGTTTTTCATATATTGTAGACAAGGTGCTTTTGTGCATGGAAGGTTTATAGCTGGAATGGCTGTATGTTACTGATTGTGTTTTGTTTTGGTTAGAAGTTTGCTTTATTGTGCAGGTGTTGTGTTTGTCTTGGACGCATTTTGGGGTTTTATTTTTGATTTGGGAGGAATCCCTCACATTTAGGGCTCTGTCAAAGAGGGATATTGTTTATTGCAGAGAATCTGTCTTAAAATGTTTGGAAAATCGTGAGCCGGTAGTATATCGTTTAGGAAAAGTGTTTTTTGTGAAGTTTGTTAGTCTCTGCTTTAATTGATTATTTTCATCTTCGGACTCTCTTACCTTGGATGCTATTTGAGGGTTAAGTGTTTTGATGCAATTCCTCCGAAAATTTAGTTTTTTGCTCTTCTCAGTTTGTTTTATTTTTTGTAGGGAAAAACTCTGTTAAGCTATGTATTATGACGAAGGTTCTAACTTCTTACGAAGAATTTCTTTTTTTTTAGATTGTTTATGATAAATTTTGTTTATTTTGTATAACGTTGATGGAGGATTGCTTTTAATGTACTACCGTGTTCTCTTAGAGAGATTTTGGTTCCGTTTTGTTCTGTAAGATCATGCTAGTTTTACATATGTTGTCTGAGGTCTGTTGACATTTGTCTGCTAATAATAAGGCAGTGTGATACACAATACCACTTGTGCTTGTAATCTGTGAATAATTGTGTGAAAGAATTTATAATGCGTCAAAAGGAAACAGTAAAAGTTAATGCCATCAGATTTTTTTATAAATCGTGCTTTTCAGTGAAATAAATCTTTTTCTTGTTGGAATATAAAATATTAGAGAAATCAAAAAACACAGGTACCTAGAACTAGAAGTACTGAGAGCATGCCTTATTAAATATTTTAGAGGATCTTACTTGAAAGATCTCTCATTTGCTTTGTCTAGAAGCTACTAATTACACTATTTTTTAGGCACAGTATATCTGTAATTACATTTTACATTTATCAGTATCTTTGAGAAAAGGTTTAACCTGCCAATATATTGAAGTTGTATTTTGCATGCTTTCACAGGCTCTTTCCACTGCTTATCCAACTCTGTGGCATCTGTTTCTTTGTGTAGCCTGCTTTTCACTCTGGCCGCCACTGTGGGTTCATCGTCTCACACCTTAGAGAAGGTGTGGGGGCAAATTGGGGTTTTGATTGCTCCGATTGCTCACTTACAATCAAGGCGATCTCATGTTTGGAGATGGTGTCGTATGGTGCAAGGACTTTGGCTTGATTATGGCTAATGCAATTTAATGTAGATTTATAATTGTAGAAAGGACCTCCTAGGCTATTATCAATGTAGAAGCTCTGTGGAAATCGTCTGGGATAATAATCTGTCCCAGCCAGTCTTATATTGTTTTAACTTTAAAGAATTTTGGCATTCTGAAGAACAAGACAGCCTGGATAACTGTATCAAGTAGAACCAAGCTTTTGGAATTATTTGAAACATATTTGAGTAACACATCAGTATAATTATTATATGGATAGATTCTTTGCCATGGGGAAGCTAAGATGTTTTTCCATCTTTGCCAGGAAGAATAAAGTTAAGGTGAGTCTTCCACTATTTTCTGTTGCCTTAATTTTTCCTTAACTTGTTTTCCATGATTTTTTCCATTCACTATTTCCCATTGACTTTTGTATAGGGCATGTATTCGATGTTATTCAAATTAACTTCCGTTTCGTTTTTCAGAGTGAATGCCCTTTATCTGATGCTGACTTACAGGCATTGCCTTCGAACATCAATAAAGTAATTGATCATGAAGATTCTACTAAAGTAAAAGCTGCAACAGATGCTCGTACTACAAAAATTATATCTAATGTTGTTGATCAGCATCAATTGAAATCTGTTAAGGAATTAATTGATCAAAAGGATTCTATGACAGTAAAAGCTGCAACAGCTCAACTGACTGCAGAAGATACATCTGGAGTCTGTTTTTCAAGTGGGCCTATTGCTGATCAGTATCCGACATCATCTATGGTTGATTTGGGGCCAGAAATAGTCGAAATATGCAGTGAGACACCTGTTGAGATTGCTTATGAAGGTGGGGATGAGCAGGAAATTCATTCATCTTCCAGAGAGTTGTCTGACCATGGAAGTCAGAGGAATATGGATGATAAAGTGAGCTCCAAAGCCTTCAAGGATATAAACACTAGTTCTTCTCATGTACTAGATTTGTTTGACAATTCTGCTGAGGATATCTTTGAGATCAACCACGAGTGTGATAAACCTCTGTGTAATGAGGAAATTCAGACTGGCCACCTTAGTGATCCGGGAGTATATAAAATAGTTGATTCACACTTGGGATCCACGTCACCTGTTTATAAGCGATCTAACTCTGGGTCTGAGCTGGAAATTAGGCAATTATGCAAGCTTGAATCTGGTGGAAGAAGTCCAGATAACCACTCCACTTGCTTGCCACAATCTAATTCTTTTGAAGATCTGCAACATTTAGGTGATAATCAAAGAGGGCTTCGCGGTAGTCAAAGCAGTCCTCACTCTGAATTGACATTTTGTAGTGCAGACAAGGTAATGCTGAAACGGAGATCATCAAGTAATGTTCTTCCTTCAAGAAAACGTAACTCTTGGTGGAAGATATTTTTATGGAGTCATCGAAACTTACACAAAGGGGAACAAACTGATCAAAGTCCCTCGCGTCATAAAAGTGAGGAATTATGTCAAGCCGTAAACAGAAAGGGGGGTTACTCATCGGATACTCTTGATGTCAGTAGAAATTTGTATCATACTAAGCAAGGACAAGATCCAGGTAAGCTGAAATCTGTAGAGGAAAATCTTAGTGATGAGCAAAATGCCTCAAAGGTTCATGCCAGCAACCACATGGACTGGGATCATCCACTCAGAGTTCCTGGTTTTCGGTCTTACAGTCAATGGGTGGCCTTTTCAGCTGAACAGTCCAATATGAGTCGTGTGGAAGAGTGGGTCAGCAGTATAGATACAGCAGCTCTCTCTCTCAAGAATGGGGATGCTTTGGGAGAAAATGGAATTGCTGGCGATGAAGGTACAGCAGGTAGCAGTTACGGTGTTGAAATTTCAGAGGCTTTGGAGAATTTAGACACCAGCATTCAGGGTGGTAATTCACCCAATGAAATGGAGCTTGCCAATAATGTGATTCGCTCACTAAACGCTTTCTCAACTGTGGCACACATTTCTGGTATTGGTTTGAGTGTGATACCAGCTCTTGCAGCATTTGCTAGCCTTCGAACTATAAATTTATCAGGGAACTATATAGGTTGGTAATTTTTGTATTTAATATGTTGTTTGTTTTCTCTATATGAACTACTAAATTAGTATCTAATTTGCACATAGTATTTTCATTCATTTGTGTTTTTTGGCAGTGCGCATCACTCCAGGGTCTCTCCCGAGAACTCTTCAGACATTGAACCTGTCTCGGAACAAAATTGCGACTATTGAAGGGCTTAGAGAACTAACTCGTCTGCGTGTTCTCGATCTCAGCTACAACAAGATATCAAGAATTGGTCATGGTATGTAAATTCTACACGATAATAATTCTGCACAGTTGACTTCTAAATAGCATCTTCAAGTTGCATATCTATCCGTTCCTCTTTCTTTTGTAGGACTGGCTACTTGTACCTTAATAAAGGAGCTATACCTGTCTGGTAACAAGATAAGTGATGTTGAAGGTCTGCATCGATTGTTGAAGCTGACAGTTTTGGACATAAGCTTCAACAAAATCACAACGTTAAAAGCACTTGGTCAACTTGCAGCCAATTACAGTTCGTTATTGGCACTTAATCTCTTGGGGAACCCAGTTCATACAAATGTAGGTGATGAGCCAATTAGAAAATCATTATTAAGCCTCCTTCCTCACCTTGCATATTTGAATAAGCAACCAATTAAAACAGTTTCTGCACGTGAAGCTGTTGTTGATAGTGTTGCTAGAGCTGCTCTAGGTAATGGGGGTAGGCATTCTCGAAATAAACTTTACAGGAGGGGAAATAATGCATCTTCTAGTCACAGAAGTGCTGCTAATCCCCGCAGAGGAAACCGTGGCAGTGAAGGAGCAAGTCGCACGCACGGCCGTCAAAGTAAGCCCATACTTGACAAGGGGACTAACAGACAGGAACATGCACATTCTAAAAGAGCCTCACTTGCATCATCTTCACATCATCAGAAGCTGAAAAATAAGGCTCCCTTGGTACATCAAAGTCATATGCATGTTAGCAAGAGTGAGGGAAGCTTGCAGGATTTCAAGTTTGTAAATTCTCCACTTCATTAAGGGATGCCTGGTGGAGTTGCATTATATTTGTTGTATTGAACTTTAGCTCATTTGTTTCATTCTAAAATGTTCCCTCACATCATTGCCGCCTTCATTCATATGCATGTTAGCAAGAGTGAGGGAAGCTTGCAGGATTTCTAAGTTTGAAAATTCTCCACTTCATTAGGGGACGCCTGGTGGAGTTGCATTATATTTGTTGTATTGAACTTTAGCCCATTTGTTTCATTCTAAAACGTTCCCTCGCATCATTGCCGCCTTCATCAGAAGCTGCAAAATAATGTTCTCTGAACACTTAAAAGTTGTATGAACATTAGCAGAAGTGAGGAAAACTTGCATGATTCTAGGTTTGAAAATTCCCTAGTTCATCGAGGTTTGTATGTTAGAGTTGCATTCTATTTGTTGTGTTGAACTTAAAGCTCATTTGTTTGTTCCATTTCTCCTATGTTGTATTGTAGCAAGTTGAATTTATTGGCTTTGGAAAATGTAGCCTTGTGTTCTTCAATGACAATTCATTGTTTGTGGATAATAGTTTTATTCTTTATCAAAGTACACTCAATTTATATTTTAATGTGGATGAAATTTAAAGCTTTATGTGCGCCATTCATTAGCAAAACCACTAGATATACTTGAAGATTTTCCCAAAGAATATGAAGTTCGACTCTATTTTCTGTTTCCTATTTAAATAAACTAAAACAAATACGAGCTAAAACTAAATTGTTTTAATTTATCATGTATGCGATATGTTAATTCGAGTCATTTATTTTTTAGAATGGAGAATTATTCATCACTGCAAGCTGCAATAATCTTCTGTTATAAACAAAGTCGTTGAGTTCATAGCAGATATACAAAGCAGTCAGCATTTTGTCCAAGCCACACACGAGAAGGGAATAGTAAAATGTCTGATATACATAATAGTGAGAATGGTATCCAAGAGAATAAACAACATATCATATGCCAATGGGGAAAGAGGCTAAAGAGCGAATGGCCTAAAGTGTTGGGTTACATTTCCTAATCGACCCCTTTTATTTACAAGACATTTAAATAATTGAGCTGGAGAGGGCAGTCCTGGTTATCAGTGAAGTTTTTGGCAAGTAATTTTTGTCACTGTAGTTTCCCTGTCAGTTTGTCCAATGGATATTGACAAAATTCTGCAACATTGGTTAGAGCACCATTGGCATGCTTATCTTCCTCTTTATTTCAGAGAGACAACTCTCTTGTACGATAGGATAATTTTTAGGCTTTTGGTACTTTAAATTAAAAAACACTTACAGAAATATTTTGATAAAATTAATTTTGGTTCAATAAAATAAAATATGGATAGCACAAAGTCTATAAACATCTTTTGGATACATGTAATGTAGAAGTATAAAATGAATGCTTTGATGAAAATAAAATAAAATAAATATTAATAATACAAAATCAATCAATATTTCTTACATATATGTGATGCAAAGACCACTATAACTGATCCCAAAAAATATGAAATATTACCCAACACATATATATAGTACTTTTCCCTTAAGGAGGGGAAAACCCTTTTATAGCCTTTAAATATCCTCTTTTGTACTTTTACCTTTGTGCTGGGAGTTGCACAGCTAATTTTGGTTTACTCTACTTTTTTATTTCACCTTCACAAACACTTTTAGAAAATTTTGTACAATTGTCTTTTGCACTTTACAATAATAATTAATTCTTAAAAACAATTAGTTTATCTTGACATTACAAAATGATCTATTGTATATATAATTTTATCTTGACCGATGATTTTTCCACAGTTCATGAAGTAAATTAGAGCAAGTTTTTGGATTCAGTTGTGTATGTTTTAGATCAACGTTTTGGATCACACTCAATAATCCATCATCAAGAAGGGAAAAGTGACTCAGTGATCCACCATCAAGAAGAGAAAAGTGATCACTGAGTGTGATCCGAAATGTCAATCTAAAAACATACACAATTGAATCCAAAAGCTTGCTCTAATTTATCTTGACTTACACTACTTGCCTTTGCTAAAGTATATCATTTAGTAGCTGCTATTGTTTCCAGCAGTCTTATTATGTTTTGTTTGGCCTGTTCAACAACTTGTTTGCTGTTTGACAAGGTTCTTTCTTGTTGTTTTTGTAGTTGTTTCTATGTGTTAATTTGATTCTAGGATTTATATTTTTTCTTAGTTATTTCAATAATTATTTTTTTTACACATTTTATATCACAATAATTACATAATATGATTATAATGTAATATTTGATTACTTTTGTATAATATAATAATAATGTTTAATTCTTAAAAAAGTAAAATAGATAAACAAGTGCAAAAACAACCTAAATGTCCATACATCACTAACTCTTTTGACATAATTAATTTGTTCCTATTATGACTTTAATATAAATAAATTATTTAAAAAATAACAAATATGATTTAATTTAATAAAATCATTCAATATTGTCTTAAACTTGCCCTTTGTATTTGCCTTATCAAGTGGGTAATAAAGTCAACAAACTTCCCATTATTATCACTCGATTGTCTTCATTGAATTGTCCTATGAAGTTAACTTGTGAACATGCATTTAATTATTTGATATTACCTTATTTCGAATTAACCCTAGGTTGCTTGTGGAGCAACCCATGCCTTATCCCAAATTGTATACATACTCAACAATGCGAGCATTCTGAGTAGCCCTCAAATTCAAATTGTTTGTTGTGCTCTTCCTAGTTTTTAATCCTCTATCATATGTAACTTTGTTATTGATATGCTTTTAACACATCCAATTCCATGTTTCTTGTTTCAAATCCTTGTTCCATTGTCTTAGCACAAGGGCTTAAGATGTTATAGCTTCCATTACAGTCTTCAAGTTTACTAAATTGGTGCCTTTGTATGTGACTTGACTACATGCCTATATTGCACCCAAAGGATAGTGTGCCTCTTTCTAATCCATTTTTGAAATGAGATTAATGAATCCTTCTAATGGGGTTATCAAGAATGCCTTAAAAATGATATTGCCTCTTATGTAGGCTATAATATATATTCCTCATCTCAAACCGATCTAAAGTTACAATATGGCCATGAATTCATTGTCTACAAGATGTTTTGTTACAATTGATGTTGTTCCCAACTGTTTAGTTCTCCTTGTCTCTTGATTTTTGGCTTGCTAATCCTAATAGAGATTTATCTTTGTATAGGAATATCCAAGAACAAACTAGATGCAACATACATGTCATGCATTGCAACTCATGTTTTGAGAATTTATTTTCTAGATGTGAATCAATAAGTTCAAGTCATCTTATTTTCTAATATTGGTTGTGCCCACTTTGAGATTCATTGTTGTCCTTTATTCTTGAAAATCACGTGTCAAGAGAAAATTATTAGGTTAGTGGTCATGGTGGATGATGCAATCTCCATGGATTTCTTCATGTAAGTATGTTAGGCCTCTTGCAATCCCAACAACTACTTTGTGATGAGATTTCCGATCAAACCATGGCATGCCCCATAGAGGTGACTATCTAGGGAGCTATTGCATGCAAATTCATACACCAAAAACCTTGTTCCTCCTCTTTAATATCCACGACTTAAGATTTATACTTTTGCTTAGGACTCAAAAGCAACTTGTTATTTTCTTACTAACTTGTATTGCTTAAGTGCAACCACTTGATCATTTGGGAGTGTTCCCTTGCAAATAGGACCATGACCACTTTTAGCCAAAAAGTTGGTTTGAGAAGAATTTGCGACATACTTGAAATATTTATTGGAGGACTTCATTGGAGATTGTAAACACCTAAAATTGTATGTGTTGATATGACAGTTTAATGATGATTTGGTGGTCTAGCTCACAACCCATGTGTCATGATTAATTTCTCCTCCTAGCTTCTTCATCTTGATGGAAATCCTTTTTGCACATTTAGAATCTTCCCCCATGTGTTTTTCATCCTTGCAAATTGCTAACCTAGCTCATGTGCTTTCTTCCGCTAATGAATTGGAATTCTACATCTTCAATTATATGGGCCTTAAGAAATCTTAGGGTTGCTCTAGCAATTAAAGTTAAGATATAAGGTCACCTATGCAACTTGCCCCCATAAAACATATGGCCCACATTTTGAAAGGAGCAGCCATGTCATGTTTGGTTGGTATGTGAATATTCCAATTTCAATAGTTTTTCTTCTAGTTTAGCCTATGATTGGAAATCCTCTTGAGTCCTAATGACACCAATCACTCCTCCTAACTCTAGTCTTCTCTCCTTGAGTAATTGACATCTCTCATTGATCAATTATTCATTTTTCTATTTAAACCACCCCATTCCTCATGCATCCATGAAGTAAAAAAGAAGAAGAAAGATGTGTAGAGTACAAGAAAGAAGTAGAAGAGAGTAGGTGATACTCTTGCCAACATTTGGTGACACTGTCGATGTTGCAAAGCTCTACATCTTTTCCTCTATGAATAAGACCTACCTTTATAGGTCTATAAGTTTCCCTCCAAGCTAAATCTAAGACACATCACAACATCTTCTAGTCTTTGAGTACAAAACACTTTTGAAGCTTCCATACCATCTCTAAGCAATCCCTGTCTAAATCATTTGATCTTCCCTTCAATTAAGATTATCCCAACGCTAGAGAGGAGAAGATACAACAACAAAAGTTTGATCCTCTGAGGACACATATCACGACAACTTCAAGGAAGCTTCTTTGAAGATTCAAACATATTCCTTGGTTTTAATTAATTTTGTAGAAGCTTTCATGTACATAGTAGCTTAAATTAATAGATCATCAAAATTGCCTAAGGATTGTAACACTTCATTATTGTTTCTTGGTAGATCAGAATTTGTTATCACTTTCTTAGATTGTGTTAGATTTAAATTTCTCTCTTAGATTAAATTACACTAGAAGCTTCTTTTATTATATATGCTTCAAAACACTCTCTCCATCAATTTAAAAAGTAAAAACTCTTTCTTCTTCAAAATGATTAAATCAAAACAATGTTCTTTTGTTAAACATTAAATCATAAAAATATAGAGATTGCATTTAGGAAAATTATATTCATTTAGCTGCATTGCAAGAGTTAAATTCATTCATTTGTCAATTCATTAATTTATTTCAAATCTTCATTTTTGAAAAAAAGATAATTACATACATCTTAGCACTACATCCATATGAAATTAAAAAAAAACCATGATAATAGGCTCATTTTTTAATAGGTTTGAAAATTTCTTCAACTATTGAACACTCAGAATACTGAGAGGGGGGGGGGGGTGGAATTATTATTCTTTTAAACCACTTAAACATTTAAGCATTCAATCCTCATAGTACATTCAACTTGCAATAATAAATGAAAGCATAAAAACAACAAACAACATCACATAACACATGAACACCAAATTTTTACGTGGAAAACCCAAAAAGGGAAAAACCATGGTGAGGATTAGCTCACAATATATTATAACTAGTTATAGTATATTACAAAAGTGCTCATTGCAGGTGGACTCATTGCCAACTGAGAAAAGAAAAGATAGAAGAGATTGTGGCACACAACCAAGTTTGAACTGTTACAATTGCATCTGATGCATGCATGAAATATAGTTCCAATGAAGCTCATAATATAAACTTTACACACTTCATATTGATCTAACTTAATACTCTGTTCTGCTTTGCATTTGCTCTATTTCACACAATTCACATCCACAAACTCTTATCACATGTCTATCTCATAAAACACCAAAAATATCCTCCATATATATCTACTTCATCTACAACATCATTAGGTCGGCCTAATTAGATGCGATAAGAAAAATGTAACTTGTCGGTTGAAGATCCATACCTACACGCTTCACGACAAGATTCAAAACTCACAAAAAATTGAAATAGGGGTATGTGCAGGATCATGATGGGCCAAAAAGTGGTAATATTATGGGTATTTGTAGGGTATGTGGCTGACGACTATTTTTTACCCAAAATTGATGAAACGAAAAAGGGTTTTTAGAGGAGACTCTCAGCTTTCCATCATTATAAATTATGTTGTAATTTGAATTTAATAAATAATTATTATTTATTTTCTATTAGAATTACGACTAAAGTCCTAATTGATAGGTTGATTGAAAAACATCTATAACTTTCAAACGGTATCACATTTTTTGAATCTAAAACATGCGTCACATTCTATACTTCACATACTATAGGATTAGAAAAAGAAAAAATAAATTTCATGAAGTTTTGACCAAGTTAATGTGGTCAAACATACGAGTTTTTATATTTTTTAAAAGTTGTAATAAAAAATTCATAATTAATTATTTACTTGGAAAAAAATTACAAAAAAATATGCATCACATCCATACATGAGTCCTCTACTTATATATAAAATATTATAAAAAAATATTATCATTTTATTATGGTTAGGGTGGTCAGACAGGACACCTACTTCTTATTTTTCCACTGAAATTTAAGTCTTGGGTAAGTGCACCAAGATGGTTCCCAAAAAGGGGCTTAAGTGGCCACTTTTTTGAAATCAGGAAATACTGACCTTGGATGTGAAATTGAGGATAGCTACACTCAAAAAATTTAGATGGAACAAAAACAAGGACCGTAGTGCTCTGAGTCTACTTTCTAAACTACTAATTTATTTTGAAAATGGTTGAGATTAAGGGGTTCAAAAGAGGGATGCACACAAATTGCTGTTGTTTTTGTCAGAAAAACATAACATAGCAACTCTTGTGTGACTCGAGCACAGTGAAATTTTTTGTAGTATTTTTAAAATCACTCCAGTCAAAAGTTAGATAATAGTATGTAGTAGGGACATGATTTTTTCTAATAATTTTTTAATGAATATTTGATTTTTTATTAATTTTCTAAGTGGGCACTTCCTAAAAAGCAAAATTTTGGCCGTGCTCCCCCTAATTTTTTGAAACTAATAGATTTTTTTTTAAAATTTATTTTTTTAAATTGTAGAATGGAGTCTAGTTTCTAAAAATGTAATTTATTTCAAATTTCAATTAGGTTAATTTATAATGAAAAATACTAAACACTTTTTGGAAAAAAAACGTGACATACAAATAAAAGAAATTATGGATGGAAGGATTAAAATTGTTATAAAGTGAAAAAAATTACATCAGTGGATAGCTAAGAGAGAACCTAACATTACCCATGTGTTCAATTTTATTGATA
>VDFB02097911.1:0-11902 GCA_007258455.2 Sequoia sempervirens
ATTGCCTCACCTTGATAATTTTACCCTGATCTACAGCTACCAAATGATCTTATCACCCTTTAAGGTATCTTCAACCCTGATGATCAGTTAAAACAGAAAAGGATAAACTTAGCTGCAAAGAAGGGTGTCTTCAAGCCAAAAGAAATTTCAAAGGGAAAGTCTCCAAACTTGGGAAAGGTATGCTCTGTCACTGAACATGATATTTTCATAGATCTTTGAAATAGATATAATGATGTAGTTTCTTGGACTTATGAAGACTTGAATGGTTTTGACCCAGGCCTTTCCCAACATACTATTGAATTAGATCCATATGCCAAACCTATAAGGAAAAAACAAAGGCATATAAATCTTAAGATCGAGCCCTTGATGAGAGAGGAGTTGGCCAAATTGATTGAGGCTAGAGTCATTTTTCCCATCAAGCATTCTTCATGGGTTGCAAATCTTGTTCCTGTCAAGAAAAATAATGGGGAGATAAGACTTTGTGTAGATTTTAGAGATCTAAATAAAGCCTCCCTAAAGGATCATTATCCCCTCTGCTCCATGGAGCAGGTTTTACAAAGATTCGGTGGTTCAGAAAGGTTTTCCTTCTTGGATGGTTATTCAGGCTATAATCAAATGTTGGTCCAAGAATCTAATCAGCATAAGACAACATTTTCTACAAAGTGGGGCACCTATGCTTATTGTAAAATTCCTTTTGGTCTAACCAATGTAGGTGCCACTTTTTAGAGAGCCATGGATATGGCATTTCAAGGCATGTTTAGACAGTTTGTTTTGGTCTATTTGGATGATATCACAGTGTTTTCAAAGCATGCAAAAGACCATTTTAGTCACCTTGAGAAATTATTTCAAAAATGTAGGGAATATGGTATCCCTAAATGCAAATAAATGTGTCTTTGCTACTAATCAGGGCAAGCTTCTTGGGCACATTATTTCAAAGGATGGCTTGGTCATTGATCCCGCAAGAGTAAAATATATCTTGGCCATCCCACTTCTCAGTCACAAGAAGGGATTATAGAGTTTCTTAGGCACAATTAACTTTGTGAGGAGGTTCATTCCAAACCTTTTTTCTTTGGTAAAGTCTCTTAATTCTATGCTTAAGAAAAATATGGTCTTCAAGTGGACCAAAGAAGGTAAAGATAGTTTTAAGGCTATCAAACAAGAGATTGCTCAAGCTCCTACCCTTGTCAATCCTAACTATGACAAGGATTTCATTCTTTATACCTTTGGAGGTGAAGCAAGTATATCATTTGTCCTAACCCAACTAAATAAAGAAAATTTGGAGCATCCCATTGCTTTCTTTAGTGAAGGGCTCAAAGATTATGAGGTCAAGTGCAACTACATTGAAAAGAAAGCTCTTTCTACTATTAGAGAATTGAAAAAATTCAAATATATGTTGTCTAATAGTAAGATACAACTGATGGTGCCCCATCTTAGTGTTAAAGAGTTCCTGCTAAGCAGAGATATCAATGAAAAAGGTGTTGGATGGATAACCAAGGTGATGGAGTATAATGTTGACATCAAGATCACCAAGCTAGTGAGAGGTAAAGGTTTATGTGAGCAACTCGTCTCAACATTTGAGACTCCTACAGAGGCTTCCCTTGTGCTACAAGAACAACAAGCACCAAATGAAAACATACAAGGCAGTTGGGTGCATGATATGACTACCTTTTTACAAGAAGGTAGATATCCTTTGGGTCTAGATAGGATGAAAAGAATACATTTCATATTATAGTCCATTCCCTATGTCATAGTGGATGGCATACTCTTCAAAAAGGAGTTCAATGGAGTCCTATTAAGATGCATAGAGGCAGATCAAGTCAGCAAAACGCTAAATGAGTTCCATGATGGCTCTTCAGGTGGCCATTTTTCTGCAAGGACTACTGCTACAAAGATTGTGAGGGATGGTTATTATTGGCCAACTTTGTTCAATGACACTCACAAATGGCTGAGAAATTGCAAAAAGTGTGCTTTCTTTTCTGGAAAGCAAAGGTTGGCTACCCTCCCTCTTCACCCCATTCAAGTTGATCAACCATTTACATAGTGGGGTTTGGATTTTATTAGCATGATAAATCCACCATCAAGCATTGGTCATAGATGGATTTTAATAGCCACAGATTATTTTACAAGGTGGATAGAGGCAGTTTCTTTGAAGGATGCCACTAATGCTTTAGTTTTAGAATTCCTTGATGGAATTGTTACAATATTTGGCACTCCTTCCACCATTATTTCAGATAATTCCAAGGCTTTTACTAGTGCTCGGATCCTTGATTAGGCAATGAAGCATGGCATTTACTTGAAGATCTTATCTAATTACTATCCTTAGGGTAATGGCCTAGCTGAGTCTTCAAATAAAAATCTCATCAGGATTATCAAAATGACCATTGAAGACAACCAAAGGGTTTGGCATAGCAAGTTGAAGACAACCCTTTGGGTTGATAGAATTACTCCTAAAAGAGCGATTGGTAATTCTCCTTTCATGCTATTTTATGGAAGAGAAGCAAAGTTACCATTATCATTGGAGTTTCCTTCCCTTGATTTGGCACATCAGCTAGAGTTAGAGGAAAATGATGCTATGATAGTAAGGATGGTTGAACTCTTGGAACTGGAGGAGACAAGGAACAAATCTATGCAAGTCATAGAAGCACATCAAGCACAGGTCAAAAGAAATTTTGACAAAAAAGCAGTTCATAGGATGTTCCAAGAGGGATGCAAAAATGGGATGCAAACAGAGCCAAACCTGGAAGATATTCCAAGTTTGATGACATGTGGAGTGGTCCATACGTCATCACTAGCTACAAGGAGGCTAATGCATTCTATCTTTCTAGGTTATATGGTGAGGTTCTTCCAATCTCAATCAATGGGATTCATCTCAAACCTTATTTCTAATGAGTTTTGAGTTTCAAGTACATATTGTAAATATTTTTTCTTTCCATGAAGTGCTTTGCACACCCTGCTTTCTCCTTAAGGGAATGTATGTCCTAGTTTCCACGCTTTTCTCTAAGAGCAAGCTTGCACATGCTTTGTTTTTCCCTTGGGAGACCCAATTTTGTAAATTCCCTTTATGAATCTATACCCAATGGAATGATAAGGCCTTTGGATTCCATGATTATCAAGCAATCATCCCACAAAAATAGCCAAAATTTTGACATTTCATGTCCCCTTTAGATGACCCATCACTAATATTTGATCTAAGAAATCTTACATGGGCCATCTTGCATGAGTTTTCCTTGAAGGTTCCTAAATTTTGCTAAGTCCTAGAATTTTGGGTTTTCGAAGTGTCTCTTACCCGCTTCATTCATGCCTTCTCCATTGCTCCCTTCCTCTTTTTCTTCTCAGTATTTTGGGTGTCAACCTTCAGCCTTACCCTTTACCCCTTACCAATCTCTCTCCTCTTCCATCCTTCTGCCTCCTTCATCTCATGTCTCCATTTTCACCAAGCTTTTAGGGTTTAGCCATTGGCCTTCCCTTTTATCTTCTTTTGCTCCCTTCATCAACCATCGCTTGACAATCCAAAGTCCAACTTCCAAAAGTTTGAAGTTTGACCTCCAATGTCTCATCTTCTTTGAGCCTTTCACTTTCTTCTTTCTCCTTCAATCTCTTCTCCCACTGATGCCTTGTTTCCAAATCCGACTAAGTGTCAGGGTTTCAAATGTCAGCCTTTGTCCTTCTCCATTACCTCTTAGCTTTATGTGGTAATAGGTAACCCATCTCCCCAATTTCTTCCTTTGGACATCATGGTTTCCTCCTCTCTTCTCCCTTTGATGCACGGTAAGCTACAAGTTACATGCCCGACCTCCAATGGCCCAACGCCTAATCTCTGATGGCTCAATGCCAATGCGCCATTGTGTTTGAAGTAAGCATAAAGCACAAGGTACACCCGAGTCCTAACCTCCAACCTCCCAATTGCCGACGTCTGAAAAACTCATTTTCAAAACTCAGGACCATTTAATTCATTTGCATTGTAAAGGAATTTTTTCAAGCCCAAAGCCTCGACGATCCATAGATTGGCACTTTTTTTTTCAACGACGCCATTAATGCTCAACAACTCCCCAACAACTAGGCATGATTTTTAGGGTTTGAGGACAATGTTTATTACTCTTTTGACTTCTCCAAGGTGATTTTTTGGGTGCCCATGCTCATTCATTATTGTTGTTTATCCCTTCTGACCATTTCCATACCCAAATCATAGATTTTGTGGAGGATTTCAGATGGCTTTTCTAGGAAAATCTTCATGGTAGGATGATGGTGTGCAAGCCTTGTCTTCTCTAGGCTCTTCTTGGTGCAATTTTCATAGTAGGTATGGTGATCATGCTTGTTCTGGGTACATATTTTTTGGATAAAGCTTGATCAGATCTGCTAACCCTAGTTGGTTTAGAGTTTGAGTATATTCATCTAGGTTATGCTTGATCTATAAAAGAAACACTTGTATATTTTTTCAAGGTTCTTCCTCTAACTTCTCTAGGGATTTTCTATTGCAAACACTGCATTCTTTACATTCTACCATTGTAAAGATTGCTTCTAAGCTTTTATGTTACTAAAATTTAACTATTATCACTGCTATCCCTTGCATGTTTGAGTAAAATCCATTTACCTTCATGTTTGAGTATGTGTTTTAGTTGTTTCATTGATGCATTATGTTGTTCTGAAGTAGGAAGAAATGTATTTATATCTTGGTGCATCACCTTCCTTTAATTTCATGTTCTCTTTCTATCCCTTTTCCTCTGTGATTTGTTAGATTAGGGTAGTAATAGGTTTCATGTGCTAGGTTAGACCAACACATTTGCACTTAGTTTAGAAGAGGAAGTCGGCCTTCTCTGAAGATTCAACCTTATTCGTGCAAGGTCCCACACCTTGAGGTTGTTTTCATTGTGTCATTAGAACACTGAACTCTTGTTCAGTAGGGTGCAGTTTTATGTGACAACAATTCCTTTTTCAATCTGCAAACCATATTTGGTTTGGATGATAACTTAAATCCTTCTGGTAGTTCAATGTATACTTCTTTTTCCAACTCACCATTCAAGAATGCAGAATTCACATCCATTTGAGAAACCTTGAAATCCTTATATGCTATAAGAGCCAAAAACATCCCGATAGCTTCCATTCTTTCCATTGAATAAAATGTCTCCTCAAAATCTATTCCTTCTACTTGTGAGTATCCCTTACACACAAGCCTTACCTTATTTCTTACCAATTCTCCATTCTCATTCAGTTTGTTCTGGAATACCCACTTAGTTCCAATCACATTTTTGTTTGCTATTCTTGGGACAAGTTCCCAAGTCTGATTCTTCTCAATCTACATTAGTTCTTCTTCCATAGCCTTGATCCAATACTCATCTTTTCATGCTTCAATCACTATTTTAGGTTCAACTTTAGAAAGTAAACATAGATTTACCTATTCTTCAACCATAGTAGCTTTTCTCCTTAAACTACAAAGAATATTTTTCAAATGTCATTAACGTACAACTAAACTTGTTAAATGTCACATGCACTTTAGAATCATTCAAATTGGATATAGAAAGAATATTTTTCACTAGTCTTGGAAAATGAAAAATACCATGGAGATTTTTTCCCTCCTAGAGTAGAGCTACAATAGTGTGTCCCACTTGTCTAGGGCATTAGAAATTTATGTGGTTGAAGAGAATAAAATTAGTCAAACACCTTTATTTGAAGGTGTTTGCATAAATATCTTCTAATGAAGGTTTACCTTCATTGTAAGGTCATATAGATTTTTTTAATATGTTTTTAAAGGTGAAAGAGACCTTCATTCAAGGTACCTTTGAATGAATGACATTGAATACCCTTGTTCAAAGGTCCTTCAAATGAAGGCCCTTAGATACCTTCATTCAAGGTCCTTCAAATGAAGACTTTTGGATACCTTTGTTTGAAGGTCATTCAAACGAAGGCATTTGGATGGGATTTTCTAATTGGTGATCATTTTTTTCTCAAAATATTATATTTCAAACCTTGGGTTGGACCATAAAATGAAATCACCATGATAAGAGGTTGTTACAGGATCGTATCCCTCAAAGTAAGCTTTCAAAAAATGTAATTTTGAATATATTATATTTTTTCTATTTTCTAGTGAACATAGGATTTTCACCTAACACCAACGTCTCTATTCCACACACATGAAAAAATAGAAAAATAGAGGAAAATTTCAATCTGAAAAATATATATTTACTAGGTATTGATCTGTCCTTGATTCAACAAGAAAAAAGTTTAATTTGGGTAAATATATGAAAGAAAATTATGTGATATGAAATAAACCTATGTCTAAATTCTAATTAATCTCACTTCAAAAAATAATAAAAAATAAAGTGTACAACCAGGCGGTGGGCCTAGCTCGATTGGCTAAAGCATCTTGTTGCAGGAAAGAGGTCATGAGGTCCAGTCTCCCCATCGTCCCCGTGGTACCGGAGGGCGTGTTGCGCCAATGCCACCGGTCATGTGAAAATTTTTTACCAAGCGCACTACACACTACTGAATTTGACTCCATTTTCTGATGAATGTTTGACGGTCGTTCGACAAACATTTGTCAGAAAATTGACGAATTGACGAAAAAAAATTTGTCGCTATTTTTTCGTCGAAATTCCAATGATGAATTAAACGTCGAAATAACGGCATAGATACGTCGGTTGTCGACATCATAAAATGACTCATATGTTCGTCAGAATATCGATGAAAACTTTGTATATCCACCGACGAATAACAACCAAAATGCAATTGCAATGGCTCTTCTGAAGTGTTGAAACAACACTAGAAGTTTGTCGCCATTTCGACGAAATGGGCAAGGAGTTACAATGAAGCTTTGGTCACCATTTCAATGAAATGGGCAAGGAGTTACGATGAAGCTTTCGTCGCCATTTCAAAGAAATGGGCAAGGAGTTACAAAAAATCTTCCATCACAGCTATAGCAACTTCGTCGGACCTTTTCAATGATTTGTCGGTGGCCTTCGTCGAAATTGCGACGAAATAATGCAATTTTGAAAAAAAAAATCATTGAAATGTACCATCGCGGAGACTCTTGGCAATGACCACCGAATCTAACCCATCGATGAGAGATCAATCATCGGCATAGGATAGAAAACTCACTCTGATAGTCCATGTCTTGCCAATGACTTCCGTCAGAAAGATGGATCCAAGGTCACACCGATCTGACCTCTTCAGGAGTTTTGAACACTGTTGGTTATCAGCAAGAAATTCTAAGGGTCTCACCGATTAAACAAGTGTCTAAGAGCAAGTAAACAAATGGAACCTATTAATTTTCTTATTTTGGGGTTCTTTAAATCACATGCAAGAAACATAAAAAAAAGAACAAACCAATTTTTGGATGAATACAAAATGGTGTCTTCAGCAAGTGATTCATATGCTTTCACACCTGACAGGACATTAAGAAGATTTTAGTCTTCCTCTGTGAAATTAACTACTTACAAAATAAACCCAGAAACCAATATTATATACCTCCATCTCTAGTCGAGGGTAGGTATAAGAGAAAAAAAATTCCTTAATGCAATGCTGAAAAATATCAATGTGTGTGTAGGTTTGTATTACTCAAAATATCATTTCACTACCTAAGGAAAAATACCAAAGTGATGTTTTAAATTTCAATCTTCACATAGGCTCCCTTATTGCTACACATGCATATGCAAGCATTATTCGAGCTCTAAACTATTCAAATATTAAGGATTTAATTAGCTATAAGATGGAAAGTTGTTGCTTAGACATAATCCATCATCTTTTACATATCTTTATTCACTCCTAGCTTCAGATAAATTTGTGTAAATGAGACAAAAATGTGAATCTTTTATGACAAAGAAAATTCTTAAAAGGAGGGGGGAGAGAGAAAAGGGTAGGGGGAAAGAGAATGCTTGAATGTATAGCAAAGTATAACATTTTGATCATTATAACAATGAAATGAATCTTAAGTTTGAAGCACTAATATCATTTACAACATTTATGATCAAGAATGAATGTAAGTAGAGAAACTTTTGCATACCTGCAGATGGTACAAAATTTCATGGTTAAGTGGAAGCCTCCCATCAACAAGAAGATCCAAATATCCGTGTATCTATCTCAATAGAGCCTCTAAACCCTTCATAACTATCAATTTTTCCACTAACCTGTTATGCACAAAAGTCAAATTTTAGAGTTATTTCACCACTAAAAACAGAAGAAACGGAGCTTTGAAACCAAATCCACACACAACACAATGTGGTATTCATACAAATCCATACAAACAAACTAAACTCAAAACATTGGAATGGAAACAACTTCAAATTATGATGCAAAGCATGGATTCAGGGGTATAAAGAATCATTTTTCTGCCACCATAGTGAAAAGTTAGCACTTTCTTTCATCTTTGCATATTGGTTTGATGCTTCAAACGATGCATTTCTTATATTGAAAAGTGCATTACCTTATTGAGCTTCTCTTTGTTTCAGAATAGTTTAATATTCTCTACTTAACAGGGCCAACCACATGATGGTGGAAGCTCATTTGGCCCTCCCCCCCCTCACATCACTCTCAATTCCCCATACCCAATCATATAACAATAATCATTCATTCATCCATTAATAACATATAACATTCATTCATTCATCCATTAATAACATATAGCATTCATTCATTCATCCATTAATAACATATAACATTCATTCATCCATTAATAACATATAACATTCATTAATTAACATATTCACATTCATTCATTAACATATAATATGCATTCTTTCAGTTTTTACATATTATCAAAAATATGGTTGTCATGATATGATTAAAATCACTTATTTTTTTGTTTCTTTTTTAAAGCTAAAAAAATCTGAATTGGAGTATCGTTTTCTAAATCATCTATCCCCCCTTTAGTTGTTTTTCCCTCTACTCATGATCTTAATGTACGCCTAGTCGTCTGCTCATGATGTGGATGTCACTGCAAGGGGGGGTCTGCTGCAATAACAAAGAAATGTTAAACTGATATGTTTTATTATTATTGTTACAATTATTTCATTAATTAAAAGAACATTAGAGTGGTTCTCTTTACTTGATGGGTCCACATCATGTTCCTGAACTTCTGTTATAAACTCATGCTCAACATGTTGAACACCCTCTAAATCTTGATCTGCAATTGAAACACGAAAGGTTACATTAATTAATACACCAATTGAAATTAAATATGTTTAAGAGAACATGAGGGTGGTCCTCTTTACTTGATGGGGCCACATCATGTTCCTAATCTTCTCTAGCCTGATCATGCTCAACACGTTGATCACACTCTACATGCTCTAAAGTTGAAACATGAAAGGTTACATTAATTAATATACCAATTGCAATTGAATATGTTTAAAAGAACTTTAGAGTGGTCCTCTTTACCTGATGGGGCCACATCATGTTCCTGATCTTCTCTAGCCTGATCATTCTCAACATGTTGATCACGCTCTACATGCACTAAAGTACCAGGATGCACACCACGACCTTCATCTGCAGGTTGTGCTCCACCCTCACCAGGCTGCATTCCAATGTCATGTGCAGTATTATCATTGCTTGAATGTTTAAAACAAATAGGCATGTAATTGCTTTATGGTGGAAATTAATATCGAATAGATTGCACAAGTATTTAATTTTAAATAAACTTTATTGAGTTTATTTACCTATGTGTCAGATGCAGTGGAAGATTGTGTTTGCCCAGTTAAGACTCTTAGTCATTCAGCCACAGCTCCATAGCCTTGTTGGAACACAATATTCAAGTCATCTTCTGTGGGAACTCTGTTGAATTCAAATCCCTACATTTTTGCATAAGATCATGAATTTTTCTTCTATGGTGTGATAAAACCAAAATTGTTTTCAATTTATTATTTGGATACAATATTTCATTTATTGATACTTACAATTCATGCGGCTAATTTCATATAACCACCAGAGCCAAGTTTTTGTTGCCCGTGTTTTTCTAGTCTTGCCTTTGTTTCCTTCGATGTGTCGAGCAGCCTATGACAAGTTTGAAATACGTTAGATTATGTAAAAAGAAAGAGTAATCAACATATAATTACATTGTTGATAGCATCACATACCTTCCTTGGCCCAGTGGTGTCTTTCCTTTTTTCTTTTCAACCTTCTCCTTTCCATCCGACACCAGGTCCTTCCACTCCCTCTTCGGAATCATGGGGGGACGCTTGTACTTTTTGTTCTTCTCTAAATGTGACCTATATTGGTAGCTCACATACTTTAGATAGGTACCAGCTTTCTTAAGGACCTTGGTTCAGTTGAATGTTTTATCACCGAAGAGCACAACTAAATGGTTAATGAGCTCATCTTTTAAATCTTGATTTTGGGCATTCCACTATGTACGTATGGTAGGCCCAAAGAGCTCCAATGTAATATCACTTAGATGTTTATAAAAAACATCATTTCCTACAAAATGATCATGGGATCAATAGTCTAAAAAGAGCGATCAATAAGTAAATTTCAATTGGATTATATATAATAATAATTAAAACATTTTCAAGTACCTGGGACCTTCTCTATCTTTATGGGAACAAAATCCTCACCATAAATGTGGAGGAAATGTTCTTGTACTAGTAATACGGGAAGATCCAGGAAATGCTGCTAAAATATCACCAGTACTAGTGGCCTCTACATCCCCAGGTACATGTCCTGACGCATGTTCTGGCATGTGTTCGCTGCCAAAGGGTGCACTAACGAATGCCCTCATGGTATGTGTTGCCAACATTTCAGACGACAATATAGGCATGGATGATGGGGTCAAATGATGTGATGTATGTGCAGGAAGATCAGGATGGACACTTGTACCAACCCCTACTCCTCGGGCAGCACTTGCAGTACCCTGATCATGGCCAGGAGCATCATGAGGACGCAAAGAATCTTGTAAAAACAATACATATTTTAGTTCATGACATAAAAGAGTACAAAATATAAAACCATGAATGAACTTATGTTATAATTAAAGACCTCATGACAGCTTAATTGCAAGTTTTGTGATCTCTTAGTCAATATTTTAACCCTCTCTCTTATCTCATCTGTTTGAGGCACTATGAATAACAACTTAAGGATTTCTTCATTGCATTTTTTTTGGGTCTTCCTTATCATATCGAGAGGGTTTGTTGAATAAGCGATGTCATCATCACATAATATTAGCTGCACCTTCCTATGAATGCTCTCATCTACTGCTGGTGCCTTTCCCCGATCAGTTGACTGCAACAAGAATATTAAAAACATTATCGAAATTAACCCAATAAACTTATCAAAACAACATAATAATAAAATATTTTGCTCATATCTAATTTGTACAATTACAATGTGGTAAACATGTCAGGTAGAAGTGCTTGAAGATAAATCACGATCTTTACTCTAGGCCGGAGCCTTCTCCGTATGATCAATGTCCCGCTGTGACAAAAATTAAATATAAAAAAAATTACCAAAATAAAACCAATAGACTTACGAAAAAAAACATAAGAATAAAATGGTATATTGGAGTCATTAATTGGAAGTTGGGTAAAATGGTACATAGTACGTACCACCCCCATAGTAACTGTGTTTGTAACTAAGCGATTTAAATTGTAATCGATTAGCAACTTTTCCCCTGCAGTTATTGATTTTATCGCACATACGAATACACTTTTTCCCTCACGCACCTGCAATTGGGTTGCTTATTTGTTGACCCAAGTCATGTACTATTTATAAACCCTGCAATATTCCCTGATGTTTTTGGCCTTCTGTCAATGTACATAGCCACTCCTTTATTTTGATCCTTATCTTTTAGCTGTATATAATTTGCTGACAGTGCATACCTATGCATACTTCGTGTATATTGAACCAGTTGCATCCAATCTTTGTAACTGTAACAGGGTCGGACATACTCCATCAATTCAGTGACTTTGTCGTAACAAACTTT
>VDFB02097912.1:0-15363 GCA_007258455.2 Sequoia sempervirens
CTAGCATCATTTAAATTAATGGAAATTATGGATAGCATTATACTCTTACAATTTTCATTTCTAGCATTAGTTCCTAGTTCACTTAGATCATATTCATGAGAAAATGAAAAAAAAAACAAAAAAAAAAATCAAACGAAACAATAAAAACAATGCTTCAATTTAGAAAAACTATATCATCTACCTTTTATTAGTGATGACTTGGATATGTTAGATGAAACCCTTTAGGACCTCCTCTCACTAATATCATCCAATAAGGTTTGTTATGAAAAACCCAAACCAACCGAAGATAACTTACCTCTCAAACCTTTTAGTCATGACGACTTTGACATGTTAGATGAAGCCCTTCAAGAATTCATCTCACACAGAACATACACTAAGGCTTGTTATGAGAAACCTAAAACAAAACACATTAATGTAACTCAACCTCAACTCATCCTTTACCCACCTTCAGATCAGTCTTAACCTCCACCTAAACCTGATTTTACCATTTACCCATCTACACATGATATCTTGCAGCAACCAAATGATAATATTGTTGCTCATACATACAACACTAGAAATAATCTACAACCACAATAACCCACCCCAAAACCCTTACCTTTTCTAAATCCCATATTTCCTAGTGCTCCTTAATTAACTTCACACACTAAGGATTATGATCTTGTTGATAAAATTAAGAATACTCCTACAAATATATCCCTTTCGGATGTGATTCATAATTCACCAAATTATCACACTATGCTTCAAATAGCAACAACAAATAGTGGTTCCTTCTAGTATGAATGAAAATGATGTGGAAGCTCTAATACAAGGAATGAATATATTTAATGTAGACATTACATTCGATCAACATGAGCTCCCTCGATTAGAATTAAGGAATCAAGATGAGGTCTTTATGATAATAGCCCAATTCAACAGAATAAGCATCAAACATGCCCTTGTTGACAATGGCTTCACCCTTAATGTGTGCATTGTGAAACTCCTAGATAGATTACATGTGGATCACAAATCAAACCCAATTCCTTATCTATTAGGGTGTTTTACAATATCACAAAGCAACCACTTGGTGTAATTACCTTACCTATTATAGTAAGAAAGGCTACCTTGCAAACTCCTATTCATGTTTTCCTTGTGATCTTTCATGCAATATTATTTTGGGAAGATCATGGATTCATGATATGCATGAGGTGCCTTCAACCCTTCATCGTCTAATGAAATATGTCTATAACTAAAAAGTCTATCAAGTTGAAATAGACCCCAAGCCTGAAAGTTGCTTACATCTTGGAAAAGGAACAACAAGTCCCCTGAACACATTGATTATAACATCTAACATAGAACCTCTCAAGACCAATAAACAAGAAGAACCGGTGTTCAAATTACTAGGTGATGATTGGGGTTCATTGGAATTCACACATTCATTTATGGGAGAGTATATAATCACAAGAAAAGAAGATGAAAAACAAGAACAACCCACAATTATGTTAGCTCAAAATTTTGAAGAACCTTCACAAGCATCTACCTCATCCACTTTGGAAGAAAATACAACTTACACAACTAATTTTAATGAGATAGATTATCAACAACTACCAAACCCAAAATAAATGGAAAGAATTTATGGACGAGGCTATGAACTTGTGAAAAAAATGGGATACAATGGTAAAGGATGCTGAAAGAATGAATAGGGCATTTGAGTTCCTATAGAACCTAATACGTGCAATAGACAAAGACTGGTTTGGGATTTTTTTTTCTAATACAATAAAATAAAATCACCATCCATCACTAAACATCAACACTATCACATGCAAACCAAGAACCAATCTTACAATAAAGCATCCTGAATTACTTGATATGGATTTACCACCATCATGGGATTATTTTGAAAATGATGAAGCTCTTAAACATATGTTAGGAATTTGTGATAAGACATCTTCTATTCCTTCTGTGCTATGATCGGTAACAAGCGAAAAGATATAGAAACCGAAAATAATGAGAAAGACACAAGCATGGAACAATATGATGGGCTGAATTTCCCAAGTCAAATGTGGTTCCCTTGGGAGATACAATTGATAGACCAATGGAAATAGACAATAAAGAAAAATTCATTAAGATAGGGAAGTGCCTTGATGATGAAGAACAAGAGGATACTACAATCCTTGTCCATGACTTTCCTAAAAAAATTTCTTGGAAATATTTAGACATGTTAGGAATAGATCTAAAAATAGTAACACACAACATCATCCTTGATAAAAATTCTAAGCCTGTTCGACAAAAGATATGAAAGATGAATCCTAAAATAGCCTTGCTTGTTAAAGGAGAACTTGAAAAACTCCTTGACGTAGGTTTCATTTGACCTATTGATTATTCTCCTTAGATCTCAAATATTGTCACAGTTGCAAAACCTGACAATCATATTGAGATGTGTACGGATTTTTGTGACTTGAATAAAGCCTCTTTAAAAGACGATTTTCCCCTTCCTAATACCAAAATGATAGTGGATTCAACTGTGGGACATTCTTTGTTGTCATTCATGGATGGATTTTATAGATATAATCAAATATTCATCAACCCATAAGATCAATATAAGACATCTCTCACAACTGTTTGGGGGACATTTTGTTGGGTTATGATTCCTTTTGGATTAAAGAATGCAGGCACAACCTACCAACAAGCCATGACATTGATATTTCATGATTATATACATAAAATTTTGGAAGATTATGTTGATGACATATTAGCCAAATCATTAACAAGACAAGACAATTTGAATGTCCTTTGAAAGATCTTTGGATGGATGCAAAAATACAACATGAGACTAAATCCAAAAAATAGTGTATTTGGAGTAGATAGTACTGGAAAACTCTTGGGTTGATCATATCATAGAGCATCAAGGTGAACACAAATAAAATTGATGCACTATAATAAACATGCCATCTCCTAGAAATATTTTTCAATGTGCATGTACAAGGAAGAATTCAAGCCATCCGTCATTTTGTGGCATCCTTAGCCAATCTAGCATTACCTTTCATACATTTCCTAAAAAAGGATGTGCATTTTGATTGGCATGAGGATTGTAAATAGGCCTTTGAGTGTTTGAAGGAATACACTATAACTCTCCCTATTCTACAACCCACTATGCCAAGCAAATATTCTTACATAAAATACATCATCATGCTCTTGTAGCATTGTTGGCTCAACAAGATGAAAGTGGTAAAGAACATCCTATTTATTACATTAGTCAAACTCTAATAGATTATGAAAAATGATACAAACCAATTGAAAAACAATTTTTGGCTCTTGTATTCTCTTCTAGTAAGTTGTGGCACTATTTACTAAGTGCAGAAATACAAATAATGACAAAATTTGATCCTCTCAAACATTTTTATAATAAAATAGACTTATTAGGATGTCTAGATAAGTGGGTGATGTTTTTGAATGAGTTTTACCTTAAGTTTGTTTCACAAAAACCAATCAAAGGTCAAGCCTTGACTGACCACTTAGATGATGCTCCTTCTCCTTTGGCATTACCTAGCAATGACTCCTTTATCGACGACAATGTGATGACAATAGAAGCTCATACATGGTAATTATATTTTGATGGATCCAAGTGTAGAACAAGCTCTAGTGTTGGGGTTATATTAATTCACCTGCATGAAGACCTATTCCCTTGTCATATTGATTAAATTTCCTATGTACTTGTAAATAACACAACTGAATATGAGGTGTTAATTTTTGGATTGTTTGTTGCTTTAATCATGGGTGTCAAAGATATTAAGATCTTTGGTGATTCACAATTAGTGATCAAACAAATAAAAAAATTCTACCAAGCAAAACCAGACAAATTATCAAGATATAAGGATCTCATAATGACCTTGTTGGAAAAGTTTGAATCAATCACCATTGATAACATCCCACGAAAAAGATAATCGAAATGTGGATGCAATGGCGAGTGTGATAGTTTCTCTTATATCACCTCAAGATCCTTCAAAGGATGTCACACTTACTATTCACCCAATCATGAAACCTTTGATCAATGATAAATTAGAAGAAGTGTTAACAACAACCAAGGAAGAATCATGTGAATGGTACAATACAATATATAACTATTTAAAAGACAGTACCATTCCCAAGCCAACAACAAAAAACACCTGAACTCGCTTACAAAAACTAGCAACCAAATACATAATCCTTGCTGATGTGTTATATAGAAGATACTTTAACGACATTTTACTTAGGTTTCTTAAGGACTCTAAAATTACTATAGCACTTGAACAGGCCCATGTGGGTGCCTGTGGAGGTCATTTTGGTGGACGAACCTTAGTGTAAAAACTCATTCATATAGGATACTACTGGAGAAATATGGAAAAATATTTCTTTGTGTATGTTAAGCGATGTCACAAATGTCAAGAACACATCAATTTAATTCATGCTCCTGCTTCTGAGATTCATGCCCAAATCCCCATTTGGTCGTTCTCAGTATGGGGATTGGATCTAATTGGGAAAATTTAACCATCTTCCTCTGCTAGACATACATTTATCATTATAGCAACAAATTATTTTACAAAATTGGTAGAAGCTCCTCCTCTTCGATCCACAACTGCTAATGTAATATGTTGTTTCATATTAGAACACATTATTTCCTACTTTGGACTCCCTTCTGCATTAATTTCAAATAATGGGATGCCATTTAAGAACAGTGACGCGAAGAATTTCCTAGATACATTTAATATCCAACATCATTTTTCAACACCATACTACCCACAATCTAATGGCCAAGCTGAAATCACTAATAAGACTCAAACAAATCCTAAAGAAAACTATTAAAAAACATCATAAGGATTGGCACACACAATTACAATATGCTATATGGGCCTATCAAACAAGCATCAGATTATATATAGGAACCACAACCTATAACCTTGTCTATGGTACCGAGGCAATCATGCCCTTGGAGTTAGAAATGGCCACATTAAGGATTTCTCTTCAAGGTCTTATTGATGATGATACCTATAAGGAATAAAGATTATACCAGCTTGAGATGCTCGATGAAAATCACATTACCACTCTTGAGCATCTCCAAGCCTACACTAATCAATTACAACATAAACATAATAATCATTTCATCCCTTGAACATTTAATAACGGTGACTTGGTCTTGTATGAAAATCAACGCAATGTTACTACATACTATGATGAAAAAGGAAAATTCAATCCTAATTGGCTAGGACCCTACATAATCAATACAAGTTATGGGTCTGATGCTTACACATTAACAAAGCTATATGGTACATCCCTCAAAGACCCTATCAATGCCACACATCTGTGATGGTATTATGTCTAATCCCTTTGAATAGTATGAATGATAAAGCAGTGTTGTTCACATTGCTTCATTCTTGACAAACAATTGTGTGTGTGTCTTGAGCACTAAAGTGATTATTTAATTTAGCTACTTTAGGTTTCATACTATTCAAGTTCATCTTGTGTGATATGTTAAGTTAGATCATTATATAGATTATAGTTGCATTTAATTTAGCATAACATACATAATTAAAATGTTGCATCTAAGAGAAACTATAGTAAGTTTTAATTACATCACATAAGATGTGTTAAATCATGAAAACATTAATTAAGTAAATTTAAAAAGGTTATTTAATTAATCACATTTCCATTTAACATTTCACACATAAAGATAAGTGATAAAACATCAAATGCTCATATATATATATATATAAAGGTTTTTTGTCCCAGTCATCACTATATACAATCTCATTAAGGTTTATGACTGCCAGATCCCTCAAAATCTAGTACTCTCATTGGTCTGGTAGTGGTACATCGGGAGAGTAGTTTGCAATCATTATCATGATCCACTAAATCTAAGTGCACACTGTAAACCCCATATTTGTCCAAGGTCCTCCCAATGTGCCCCTGCTATCTAATCCTTCTCTGCATGTAGCCGAGCTATCTCTGACTCTAGTCTCTCGAACTCTACAAGGGTCTGGAATGATTGTACCTCTATTGCCACATCGGCTCAGTGGACTCACCTCCTCAAAATCTCATATGCTTCGTGCAATCTCGCGAATGGCATGAGTGACTCTGGGTCTTGATCCACAACGGGTGGGGGCACATAGTCTGAGTCAATTGCCTCCTCATTGATAGATGTTGACACTATCTCTATAGCTACCTATCAATAGAGATCCTACCAGTCTCTTGCAGCTCTTGCAAGGTAGAAACAATACACAATCATTATACATCATTATATATATATATAAAGCATAAGCATAAACATGTAGTACATGAATAAATAAAATATCATCAACTATATCTCTAGCCAGCTGAGAAACATCAACCTCATTTTGTGCAGGGGGCTTAGAAGATGTGCTAGCTCCTCCATGACCATGGATACTGATACTTTCTATGGTTGTTGCTCAAGATCTAGTCATACAAATGGGTGAGGGCTCTCCCCACTAATGTCAATCCTTAGCCACTACCTCATCACCCTCGCTCATGGGTGGCTCCTCCTCTTCATCCTCCTCCTGATCCTCCTGGTCCTCATCCTCTTCTCCTCCATCCTAGCCAACATAGTCAAGATCTGCATCCTCATCATACTCCTCATCTATGACATCTATAAACATGTCTGCAGCCTTGTACCATGTCTCTCCTCGACCTTGTCCTCTATATCGTCTCCCTCATCTGGAAATGGTACTACATCTCCTATAGGCTTATCAATTAGAAATATAGGAGCTAGTCATGATACTATCCACCACTCCTTACAATCATCTATGGCACCAATGTTATCCGCATTAGAGACTGGTAGCTCATTGTGATCCAAGTACTCAGAGTCGCTCTTGAAAAAATTATCTACAGTGAACCGTACTATATCACCTGGTCTCCGGGTACTCAGCATTGATCTCTTGAAAAAGAGGCATTCCCTACAAGGTATCTGGATTTTCCCAAACTACCTCATGACCCAATTGTAGTAGAAAGGATGTAATACATAGTCATGTCAGCCAACCAAAAATCTATCTAGCTGTAATCTCCTCAACTGCCTCGTGGGATCTAGCCACTGAAGTGTAAGTTGATAGGGTCTCTAGAGGATCTCATTCTCCTCCATTTGGTAAAATATCACTCTCCAAAAGTGTAAATATTTGTACTGCCACAACCATCATAGAGGATAGCTAAAGGCCCAAGGATACCCCACTGCTATTAGAAATGGGAAGATGGTAGGTTTGGTATAAGTGATATGTTGAAGGCACCAAACCTATAAAGCATATAGTGTACCATGTTGTCCACCTCCTGAAACATAAACCATCCAAGATCATAGTATAAGTGTGCTAGGATACAACACTCCTAGGTGTATATTGTCCTATGCTTTGCCATCCCTTGTATCAGGTGTACCAGTCCTCCCTCTAGGTGCGCTGCCTACCCATCAAGGATGAGTACTAGTGCAACTATGTGCATCATATTCCATCTAACCATTGGGCTCATGAATATGCATGACATGAGGAAGCTTGATCATGCCTAACCCGCTCATCATGCATTCACCCATCGGAAATACTACGTATTTTCTTCTTCAAAATATATACAATATGTGTGGAGGCTTCCGCTCTCCCGAAGATAGAACTTAGAGGATGTTGTGGATGTCCTCTAGAGTGATCATCATCTTGCTAGTAGGAAGGTGGAATGTATAGATGTCTGAATCCTGACACTTGGCTAGATCCATCAACATCACATCATGATACCTCTTGAGGGGCGTGAGGTATTCCCAATATATTCCTATAGCCTACAAATGCTCTATGTCCTGTATTGAAAGTATGAGGGCTAAGTGTATCAAAAAGCTAAGCTACTTACCACCCAAACACTAATGCGAACGGGTGGGTACCTATCAATAAAGCAAAAAAATATGCCCTATAAGAAATCTAATATCATTAATTTCTATATTATTCACCATAAAACTATGATAAAATCCTCTAGTGTGCTTTCTTAAGGCCTGGACACTTTAAAACCATACCCCAGGACGAATTCGTGAAATCGAGAACACTTGTGAAAAAAGTGCCGAACACTTTATGAGAACTTTTTCTAGGATCCTAAATTAACCTAATGGCATAAAAAATCATCAAATAATTGCGTAGAAACTAAGTGAAGGTAGCTGAATCGACTCACCTTGTGCTGACGCTTGCCACATCCCACTTGATCTCATAGCACGTCCAGACTCGTAGGCTTGTATTCTCATTTGCTCAACATCTTTCACTATTCTCTCATCACACTCAAGCTACAAGAAGGTAAAATGATAAAGTAATTTACAATTTACTTCACTTTTATCTCTTATGTATGTCTAAAGCTAGGGTTTTCACTATATTAGGGTTAAAATTTTCTTTTTATCCAAATCAACATAATAGGTGCTAGAGAGCTCCGTTTTTTACACTGTTTGTTGTGTTGAAATAGCAATTTCTCTTTTGAAATCCTCACTCATCTATTGTTATGTGGTATGATACTTGGAAATTCCCTAGATATGATTTTACTTATTCGATGTGGCTACATTGCTACCTTGATTCCACCCCCGTACACCAAGCAGAATCAAGGGGGGAATATATCTAACCTCAAATTTTATTTCTAGAAGTTAAATAAGAGGATTTTTGGACAACTAACAAATTCATTTCATAGGATGTGGTTCCTAATGTTGTGGTTTTACAGATAACTACACTGGTGGCTTCATTCTCCCATCTTTTGAATGAGTATCCTTTTATGAAATAAAGTGTATTGTTTAAAGTCCTCTAGCTTGCATATCCATGTAGAGACATATGGGTGCTAAAGTGAGGGCTAAATGTAGCATATCAAATTGTACACTCTTGAAGAAATAGGAAATTTCATGCTTAATTTGGACCTATTTTGGCAACTTTACATTAATTACTCTTTAAAATCACCATTTATAGGCCCCTAAGACCCATTATTTAGGACCTTCAGGCTTATTCCACTCAAAAATCATATAAATCTTGAAAAATAGCACTAAATTCATTTAAAGCCTAAAAACTCACCTCAAAAATCTTAAGTGGGACCCATTCGACACCTTGGTTGAATGATTCCCCTATGGTGGGACCCATTCACCAAGGGTGGCAAATGAGTCCCTTTTGGGGCATTTTTTAAGTTTGAGCGAGGAATTCACCGACTTAATTCAAATTTCCAGTGGATGTCGACCTTTGAGGTCTAAATAATGATCAATTAGGTGTTAATGCCTATAAATATAATTTTTTAGGTTATTTTTCAACACATCTAAGCAATTTTTAAACAAACTCAAGAGTTAAGTATTGAGGATAGTTTTCACAAGAGCATTCATAAGTCCATTTATAGAAAAGCTGGAGCTTTGGGGCAGCATTCAAGTATTTTTCTAGGTCTTCAAGCTCACTTTTATTCTATATCTAAAACTTTCAAGGGTTGATTAGGGATGCTTATGGAGAATCATGAAGAATTCTAGGTTGGGGAGATGCAACTAGCCATCAAACAAAACCTAAGGACTTTTTTTCTAAGTGATTCCATCTTCCATTGTCTCACTATGTTCAGCCTAATGAAGGTTTTCATGTCATTTAGATTCATTTAGGGTGATTTAGGATCTCTTAGAGTGATTCTTACATCATTCAAGTTTCTTTCATGCATCATGTTATTTTATATTCAAATAGGGTTGCATCTTGCCTCAAATTTCCTAGTCTTAGATGCACTTAGGGATAGGGTTTTTTTGCATATTTCATTATCTCTTTCAAGTTTTAAATACAAAACTAGGGGTTTGATTGAGGAAAACCCCCATTATAAATTAAATTATATAATTTTTTATAGGTTTTTTCATAGAATTGGACCCAAGTTTGAATCTAGGAATAAAGTGGAGGTGTTGGAGTACAAATCAGTGATTTCATTTTTTAGAAAAGCGGAAGAGGATGGATTCTCCATTAGTGGTGAATGAGTCCCACTGGGGGTGTTCTTTAGATCAAGTTGCATATTTCAATACCCTTTTTTCTTGAAATAGTTTTCTAGGAAGAAACCCTAATTTGGGTTTGATTTGCCCAAGTTCGTGAATAAGTCCTAGTTGGTCAAAAATTCAACATTTCTAGATTGTCAAAGGTACTTTTAGTTAATCTGCGACTTCTAGTTGCACACCATTTACTGTTATATTCTCTTGTTTAGTTTTGATTGAATTTTCAAAGCATTTTATAGGTCATTTAGGTCTTTTTACATATCACATTTTTTTTTCAAACATCTTGCATTTTCTAAGTATTGCATTAGTAGTTAATCTCTTTTATCAGTTTTCAGCATTTAGGACAATCTCTTTGAAAAATTTTAATCTCTCTTACATTGGAATATCAAGGGTTTGTTCTAAAGTGATCCATTAATATTTTTGTACATGTATCCTTTTAGGTTCAAAACCCTAGAAGGGTGAGAGAGCCCCTACACAAAAATATTTTGTTCAAAAGGACAATCGAGCTCTATTTTTAATCCTATCTACAGCTAAAGGTTGCATGGGAGGCTCTACAAACTACATACCAAGTATCTAACAAAGCAATATTGGTAATACTTCAAACCCTTTGAATAGATTTTGAAAATATAAGGATGAAAGAAGCTAAATCTATTCAAGAATTTATTACTAGGATTCAAAGCATTGTGAATATAATCTTAAATTCAAGGGGAAAGTGTCACAAAACAAAAAATTGTAGAAACAACTTTGAGATCCCTTCCTCCAAAGTTTGATCTAGTGGTCATAGCCATTAAAGAAAGTAAAGATCTAACTACATTCAAAGTTGTAGAGCTGATAGGTTCCTTGCAATCTCATGAGGAGTGTATGCAACATTCTACAAAGAACCTAGTGTAAGTCTTCCTATCTACTATAAGAATTGAAGAAAAGTCTACAACTCCTCTATCTGACACAAATAAATGTCAAGGAAAGACTTCTTTTGGTAATAGAAGATGAGGTAGAGGAAATAATGGAAGAAGAGGAAGATTTTTTTTGGATCATAGAAGCATCTAGTGTTGGTATTCTGAAAGGTATGGACACAACATGAATCTTAATGTAGAAAGAAAAAATACGATTTAAATAATTCAAGAGCCAACTATACTGAAGAGTCTTTTGTAGATGCAAATAATTACACAATATTTACATGCAATTTGGAAAAATAAAATCACAAATATGTGTGGTTCTTAGATAGTGAATGTTCGAATTATATGATAGGTAAATCTAATCTATTTGTCAATTTAGATGAATCTGTGAGAAGTCAAGTAAAATTTGGTGATGATAAAGATGTTGAAGCAATGGGAAAAGGTACCATTGTAGTGAAAACTAAGCAAGGAGAAACTATTTTTATTCATGACACTTTGCATGTGCCCAAATTACAACGTAATATTTTAAGTATTGGGCATCTAGTAGCAAAAAATTGTAAGGTTGTGTTTGAAGATAACTGCTACAAAATATTTGATAAACTAGCTAACCATCATCTTGTAACAAAGGCTTGTATGAAAAATAATAGATTATTTCCTCTCACATTGGTTTTTACTAAGATGCATGCCCTCAAAGTAGCCAAATATGATTCATGGGTATGTGCAAGATCATCATGGAAAAAATAAGCCCTTAAGTGGTGAAAAATTCAGAAAAATCAGATTTAGGCAACTTGACGTAAAAATTTGAATAAGTTATCTATATTATTTCAAAAATATGTAAGAATAGAATCTGTAGAAAATTGAATGTAGTTTCAGAACTACTAGGTTTATGTTTTTTTAAAAAATATTTGGTGACAATATGAAATTTCAATGAAGTAGTACTTAAATTTGAGAGAAAAAAGAAGAAGTAGGTGTCTGTCTAACCACCATAACCACAATAAAATGATAATATTTTTTTATAAGATTTTAGATATAAGTAGAGGACTCACGTCTGAATGTGATGCATATTTTTTTATAATTTTTTTCCAAGTAAGTAATTAATTATGACATTTTCATTTCAACTTTTTAAAAATATAAAAAATTGTATGTCTAACCACCTTAACTTGGTCAAAACTTCATGAAATTCATTATTTTTCAATCCTATAGTATGCAAAGCATAGAATGTGATGCATGTTTTAGATTCAAAAAATGTGATACCGTTTGAAAGCTATAGATGCTTTTCAATCAACCTATCAATAAGGACTTTAGTCGTAATTCAACTAGAAAATAAATAATAATTATTTATTAAATTCAAAGTAAAGCATAATTTATATTGGTGGAATGTTGAGAATCTCCTTTAAAAACCCTTTTCATTTCATCAATTTTGTGTAAAAAAAAATTCATCATCAATATACCCTACACATACCCATTATATTGCCACTTTTTGGCCCATCATAGTCCCGCACATACCCTCATGGTTATGACACCAAAATTATGGTCATTTAAATTTTCAAGGATTAAGTTTGCTTCATAAGAAGAAAATTGTGAGAGGACTTCTTATAGTTTAGGAAAAAGAAGTTTGTTTAGGGTGTGCACTTGGAAAGAAACATTGAGACAAATTTTTGGTGAACAAATCATGGAGGGAAAACTATCCTCTAGAGCTTGTGCATGTAAATATTTGTGGTGACATACAAGAGGAACCATTGGATAAGAATAATTTATTTTTAACTTTTATTGATGATTTATCTTGCCACACATGGGCTTATTTTCTTAAGTAGAAATTTGAGGCATTTGAATGCTTTAAACACTTTAAGGCTATGGAAGAAAAATAAAGTGAGCATTCTCTCAAAATACTTAGAATAGATAGAGGGGGATAATTTACATCCAAGGATTTTTCTTATTTTTGTAACACTCATGGCATCAAGAGACAACTTAGTATAGCTTATACCCCCCCAAAAAATGGTATTGCATAAAGGGAGAACTATACCATTAAGGAAATGGCACAGAGTATGTTAAGGTCCAAAAATCTTCAAAAATTTATTGGGGAGAAGTAGTTGCAATGACAATATATATTCTAAATCAAATTCCCACAAAAGCAATTCAAAATATCACTCCAAAGGAAGACTGGAGTGGTCATAAGCCTTTAGTGGCTCATCTCCAAGTATTTGGGTCCTACACATGTTCATGTTCCTATTTAAAAGTGAAAGAAGTTGGATACAAAATCCCAACTTTGTACTTTTGTGGGATACTTAGATACAACTAAAGGATATAGATTTTACAACCCGAACATAAAGCAATGGATTACTAATCGGGATGTGGTTTTTGATGAAGGGGGAGTATGGAAATGGAAAATAAGAGTTCCACAAACTACACCACTAATCATGAGTATATTAGATGATCAAGTTCCTCATCTCCCCACAAGCTCAAGTGGAAGTTCAAGCCCAATTTCACCAAGTTCATCAAGTTCCTCTTTAGGTGGTAGTTCAAGTCAACCATTTAGTCTAAGGTCTTCCCAAAATGTACAAAGTTTAGTTGGAATTTATCATACGAGTAAAAATACAAATCCTATTGTCAATTTTTTTGCTTAGTAGAATTCAAGTTGAGCCTTCTATGTATGAAGAAGCTATGAAAGAACAAGTATGGATTGATGTATACGAATGAAGAGATGCATGCAAAATAATACATGGGAATTAGTGTAACTTCCTAAAGATAAATAGGTGACTGGTGGAAAATGGATCTAGAAGGTCAAATATCATGCAGATGGTTTAGTAGAACACCACAAGGAAAGATTAGTTGAAAGGATTTGCACAAACACCTAGAGTACAAATTATTTAGAAACCTTCACTCCAGTTTCTAGACTTGATACAGTCAAGATTATATTAGCTATTGTTGGACAATACAAATGGTCAATATATTTGATGGAAGTAAAATTAGCATTTCTTTTAATGGTTATATAGATGAGGAAGTATATGTGGAACACCCTACGGGCTATGAAATTTTAGGAAAATAACACTTAGTTTACAAGTTGAAGAAAGCACTTTATGGGTTGAAGCAAGATCATCATGTCTAGTATGCTAGAATTGACAGTTATTTCATGAAGAAGGGATTCAAAAGAAGCCACTCATAACCCACCTTGTATGTCCAATGTATTGGTAATTATATTCTCATAAGGTTCCTTTATGTTGATGATATCATTTATATAGGTAATAGTCCAACTCTCGTGGAGAAATTCAACAAGAAAAAATGAAACAAGAATTTGAAATGCCAGATCTAGGAATCATGCATTATTTTCTGGGTGTGGAGGTTTAATAACACTTTGAGGGTATATTTATCTCTCAAACCAAGTATATGGTTGATTTATTAATGTGTTTTAGAATTGTCATGAACTATAGTTGCAAACCCTAGAGATCTTGGTGAAAAAATAACCAGGGAAGATGCGAGTTCCAAAGTGGGTGCAACTTTGTATAGAACATTGGTTGGAAATATCATGTACCTCACTATGACTAGAACTAACATTATGTATGCTTTAAGCCTCATCTCTTGGTTCATGCAGGATCCACATGAGTCTTATTGGTGTGATGAAAAAAGAATCTTAAGGTATGTGAGTGGTACACAAAATTTTGGAATTCATTATTCTCTCACTTAAGTTTGAGCTACCTAGTTACATAGATTCTAATTGGGATGGTTTAGTGGATAGTACAAAATCAACAACTAGCTATGTTTCCTCATTTGGTTCTGAACCATAGATTTTTGGGTGTGAGGCTTATAGGCTACTCTTGCACTCTTAGGATGTTTCACCTAAAAGGAGAGAGACAAACCTCACAAAAAAATAAATGATGGTTCACTCAAATTAAGATGTGTATGATGTTATTAAGGCTAAATGAGATGATCTAAATGAAACTAAATGAACTATTTGACTAATTATGAATGCAAGACCTAAGAAAAATGCAATGTTTGAAAAAATAATGTGATATGCAAACATGAACTAAACATGAACAATTTCAAAACAGAAAAGAAGAAGGATTAATTAGAGTGCACCTGGGTAGAGAATGAAGAATCTGGAGTGTCTAGATTGCTAATAGAGATCACTAAAAAATAACTATTGAGACTCATTCATCACTGATGGTGAATCAGTCCTGCTTCTAATGAAAACTTCTAGAAACTAGTTTCTGAGTGTCAGGATTCAAAATCAGACAAAATCTAGATTTCTAGCCTTAAGATGGGACTCATTCATCACTGATGGCGAATCAGTCCTCTCCCAAAATTATGTGAAATCAGGGACCAATTCTGTAGCACCTAATCTGAGGTTGTCTTCTTATCAGATTGGTGGAGTCAAATTTGCATAAAACAGGTTGTAGGTTGTCTCCAAGCTTGAAATAGGTTGTAGTTGACTTGAAACACTTTGTTGACTTGTTGACTACCTTTCAACACCTAATTTCTTGATAAATATGGATACACAAGTCTACAAACACA
>VDFB02097914.1:0-17375 GCA_007258455.2 Sequoia sempervirens
ATACATAATTTTAAGATTTTTTTATAAGATCGATGATAAATGAAAGGTGTACATAGATAGATGAAATAAATCACCTTAGGCTATTGGGATGAGGTCCTCTGTTTGTGACCTCACCAATTCATAGCTCCAGGCAAAAGCGTTTACCCCTCTTATTGAAAAAAATAAAAACCTTACACCACAACCAGAAAGAAAACACATGGCTCTACTGGGTTTGAGAAAAGGAAAAGAAAAAGGAAAACACAAATAATACATTTATTTTGCTCTTAATGGAATGGTAGCGTCGGATGGGCTAGACTTTTGCAGATCAGCAAGAGTTGAAATTTGCTCGGACACTTCTCCCCTGCCAACTCCATCAAATAACTGTGCTCTTAACACCTTGTGCAACCGCCCTACAAGCTGTTCCTTTATTGAATGAAAAGCCATCTCCAATCTCTCCAACTGCTCTGTTGCATTTACATTGTACATAAACAAACCATAATAAAGATCAAAGCTGTCACGAGCAGTGTTGTCTACAATTCGAAGCAATGATTCATATCCTTTAGTATCTATTGGGGTATACTTTAAGTCCAATTTTTGTAACATCCTCCCAATAGTATGGGTAACAAATTGAGTTTCAGCAGCATTGCGATCATGCTCCGCACAGGACATCTCAACCATCCTGCACCCTTCTTTAGCAAATATGTTCAAAAATCGCTCACAATGCTCAGCTCTGAAGCCTTCTCCAATCCTAACCTTTTCATAGACCAAAGGAAGGCCACTCCACCCAGCTTTCCCACTTTGGGGCCCAAACATAGGATGGGTGCACAAGATATCAAATTCTGGGGGAAGCAGTTGTAAGAATAGATTGCGTGGAAACTCTTTGACGGAAAGGACGTCTGCAAATAATGTATTTCTCTTCAATCTTTGAGTTGGAAACGACCTCAACACAGACTCCGTTGATATGATAGACGAGCAAAGCAATACAACCTCAGGATGCTCTTCACAGAAATCATCTTGATCCCTGTAAAAGGAAACTCCCATCTTATGTGCAACTTCACTATGATCGCTTTTAGAATAAGCGATTACTGTGTGACCTTGCCTGACCATGGTCTTTGCAAGAAACTGACCAAAATTGCCAAACCCCACAATGCCGATCTTTAACTTGATATTATTCTCAATCTCATCGCTTCGCTTGGATTCATAATCAATTGGCTGCGCAGCATGCAAACCTATTACATTCACATGCCTTGTAAGGCGTCTCCCTTTTCCATTTTCTTTCTTCTTCTGGAAAACTGCGATTTTTGGCTTTGGGTATCCTATTTTAATGGGCACTAAAGTCTGTCTGATACCAAAACAAGGCTGCGGGGAACGAAAGGAAACAGTAGAAAGTTGGATTGAAGCAGCCATTCTAAACTTTTGCCTTACTTTACACTGCAGATTCAAATGAACAAATGAGAATGGCCGACAGCTCAAAATCTAAGTAATCTTATAGGTAGAAATGCTATATAACTCTATGATAGGCAGCTCAAAAATCCAAGTAATCTTAGAGAAGTTGATCTGAGTAGGCATTTTTTTCAGCATGGAAAACGTCTAAGGTTGGGAAAAACCCTAAATAAAACGTTTTACCTAGCTTCTCCACAACTGGGAAACTACAAGACAAAAGTCATGTTTTTCCTAATTTATTTTATCATGGAATATTAATTTAAAAATTTATATGTTTTTTTTTAATGTATTTTTTAATTTATTTTTATAACTCGTGATTAGAAAGAAACAAATCTATTAATATTTTAATTAAAGTTAGAGACATTATTTTTAATTTATTATATATGTTGGCTCTTCTTTACATGTGAATAGCATTTGAAAGATAAAATACTCTCCCACTAAATAATATTTATAATGAACATTTTTTTCTATGTATATTTAATTTGTCCTTACAACTCATGATTAGAAAGAAACAAATCTATTAATATTTTATGTAAAGTTAGAGACACATTATTTTTTTATTTTTTTTATATTTTGACTCTTTATTTATGTGAATAACATTTGAAGGATAAAATACTCTCCCACTAATTAATATTTACAATCTACACTTTTTTTCTCAAAATATTTAGTTTTCTAAATAAAATATTTTGAAACTATTTTCACAAAACATCATAATCACCATTGATAAATTCATAGTAAGTAATGTAGATTTTATTATTATTTTATATGTATTGAAGAAGGGAAATTTGTTTAAAAATATTATATTTTAACTTTTTTAATTGCTGATTTTTTCTGATTAAATAAATTTTTACCTATTTTTATTCAAAAAATTTGAAATGGAAAAATAAGGATATTATTTTGATATAACTAGATAAATCAAGATATTAGGGATGCGTTTATGTCATAGAAAATTAAAAAATTGTCATATAATCATGTATGAGGCACATAAAACACCATCTCTTGCTCATCTTGGAGTAGAAAAAGTATTGCACAATTTGAAAAAAATCTTTTTGGCCCAAAAATAAGGCAAATGTAACTTATTTCATGGCTAGATATTTAGAGTTTCAAAAGGTGAAGGTAGAAAATGCACACCCTAGTGGTATATTGTAATCACATAAATTTTGGGCCATTAGTGGTTGATAAAATTAGTATGTTCATTTCATTTCAATTTTGTCCAGAAATTGATATTAACTATCCTAACATCATATATTAATCATTAATTTCATCCTAATAAATAGTTGCTTTGGGAGGGATATATACGTGATCATCATTAGGTGCATACTTATTATCCCTATTTTCTAAATGTGATGATGATGCTAACTAATGCAAAAAAAAAAGTTTCACTTATATGATAATGTCTAGAGATAAGGTGGATGTGTCCCAATATAGTAGGTTGAAAAAGTACTCAATTAACATCTTTTCTAGATATTTTAAATATATCTTGGAGTTAATATGTACATTATTTGGTCACAAGTATTACAGGTCCATTTTATTGGAGATGGGGTCCTATAGTTACACATTACTTTAGAGAAATAAGTTCTTCCAAATTGGAATCTTATTTTTTTAACTCTTAATAAATAATTTGTAAAGGATAAAAATGGAGGGGATTTTTATATGGAATTGTATCTCATTGATACAACTAGTGCTTTCATGAAATTCTCACATCCCCTAAAAACTAAAGGCTAGGTACCACTTGGTTCTAGTGCAAGTTATTTAAAAAAACATTCATGATAATAGATATGAGAGTGAGATAGAAATGATAAGTAATTAAATTTACCACATAACTTTCAAGAGAAGGTGCATAAGGAGCTCATGGTGAAGATGAATGCAATACTAGAAAAATAAACTCAAATAAAGTAAATTATTAGCTTGATAGATTTACCTAATACACATGTGCTCATAATGGTTGAAGGTACTCTCATTGGTCCCCATATCCTACCTATCTACATGTGCTCCATGGAATTTTCAAATATGAAATATATTTTTAATTTTCTGATTCAATTGATTTTATTTTGTGTCAAAGAAAGATATGAAAATCCTTACCACTCCATCCAAACTCATGGGATAAACTTATAACTTTATGTAAATTTAAAATATTGGAGATATATTTAATTAGATCTTTTAGTTCTGATGAATTACCACAAATATGTTACAACCAATAGGTTAGAATTAGAATTGTAATCCTATAAATAAATATTAAGAACCTTTAATATAAAGACGATGAAAAAACATATAATGAAAATTATATTATATATTGGGTTGTATTCAATAAGAATTCATGAGTAAAATTAGAGCTAATTGGCTATTGATTATGAAAAAGGAATATGATGTTATTAATCCATTGACATGAACATTCATTTAGATGAATAGAATGATAAAGTTCCACTTAGATATAATAAAATGTATACCAAGAAGTTTCTCAAATATAAGGTTAAAAATCCACTTTATAATTTAACTAGAGAACACATTCAAATGAAGAATAAGAAGATGATGAGTGTTGTGATATTTTCCTAGATAAATGGGAAAATAAAGATACAAAGGTATATTCAAGGTCTACTTCACCTACAATAACTTTTACGAGTATTACCTTATAATATACACTTAACATTTCTCAGAAGGTTTGATAATTGATATGGTCTATGAGTATTATATAATAGGATGGTGTAAGTAAATAATTGATAACCCTTTTTTTTTAAATGGTAATGTTTAAAATATACTTTTTAGTGTCTCAAATACTTTGAATGTGGTTAATGCTATTAATTTGATTAATCAAACTAGTAAGGTAATTCCATTTCACAATTTTGAATCCCCTATTGTTAATATGAGAGGTGAAACTATTTTTATCCCTAAGAGTGACCAAAGGTGAACGTATTATGTTAAATAATAATAATTTATTAACCGTGTTGTGAATGTATCCAATGATTCTTTAGTTCTATTTTTTAAGATGTCTTAAATTTTAATTTTAATCATTAAGTAATTCTTTTTAGTGTTGAATCTAATAATAAATATAGTTGTATTTAAGTCATATGTTTGTTCCTTTTCCTATCACATCATATTATTTTACTATAATTTATCTTCATTTTATATAACTATGAATCAAAATATTACCAAAGGTATACAATAGTTCATATAATTTTGAATCTTATTTATCACTAAATGAATCTAGAAAAAGTCTATTATGAGAACATACATTAATCATAAAACACATAATCATATAACAAATATTCATCAACCTTATTATAATAAGATGAAGAAGTGTCGCTATGCTCATCGCTTTACATATCATCAACCGATCATAATCTACATGATAGAGAAGGATCATCATGAATGAAATAGGTGGTGATGAAATAATGTAAAGATGAACACATCATATGGTTGTACTAAATTTAGGGTTTACAATTTAGCATTACTAGATTTGAGAGTTTACAATTTATGATTTATGGTGTAGGGTTTTAGGGTTTATGATTTTAAGGTTTAGGGTTTTAGGGTTTAAGGTTTTAGGGTTTAGGGTTTTAGGGTTTATGATTTGCAGTTTACAATTTAAGGTTTTAGTTTTTAGGTCCAAGTTAGGCTTTAGTTTATTGTATGTATCCATTATTTTTATGAATATATCTAAAAATAGAATTTACAAGCTATAGAATTCATCCTAATTATAAAAATTAAAATAATAAAAAATATAAACCAAAAAAATTCAAACCCTAAATGTTACATTATATAATTAAAATTTAAACCATAATTACAAACAAAAATTGTTAAATATATAGAAAAAGAAAAGAACAAATACTAACTTGGAGGTCACTAAAATTGTGTACGTGGAAGGGAGGAGGTGGTACATGCAATTCGGGCATAGATGGATTCTAAAATGGGTACCCATTTTCCATTGGTCGCTCTCTCAAGTCACCAATTTTGTAGGTAAAAATGAACCAATAATCAGTTTAAAAAAAAAATAGATAGCTTTTTGAAATAGGTACCTATTTTATAATGGGTACATGCTCCTAAATGAGTACCTGAAGTGAAACAAGTACCTGTTCAGTTTTAGGCTTGGGATCCTATTCTGAAATGGGTACCTATCTTTTTCAAAATAGGTACTCATTCCTTTCGACATTTTTTTGGCTGAAACTTCCCCTCTTCATGGACCCAACTTCTTGCTCTTACCCTTTTCTTTATGTGTGCATGCATATATAAAATATTATACTACTAATAATAATATCATTATAATAATTTCTTTACCGATACTTTGGTTTAGTCTAGCTTGAGCCAGTATGGAGGCCACAAGTGAGGAACCTCCTCCCTGACATGAACACAATTGAATAGTCCAAGCCCACAAACATGGTATCCCAACAAGGGCACAAACCCCACAAGCACACCAACTCAATGAGGGATTGGAACAATATAGGCCTGAATGCCTATGTCATGGCATGAATGCCATTAGCAACATCAACATTGTAGTATAAACATACAAGCACATTGGATCAGCAAAGGCATTGTGTATGCGATCACAATGACCTAGTGGAGGTTTGAACATTAATTGCAACAACAATACCACATCTTAACCATTACACTATAAGATGAACCTCTTATAGTAATATTATATTATTATAATAAAAATATAATAATATAATATTAAAAATAATGTATAATAATAACATAACAGGATAAGTATGTCACACCTTTTTACCTTATGATTATATACATATATAAAATATTATAGTGATAATAAAAATATAAGAATATAAGAATAAAAATAATAATATAATAATAAAAATATAATATTTTTAAGCATACACCTTGAAAATTATTTCTCTCAACATCTTCCCATAGAATTTTTTAAATATAGGTATGCTAATTGTTAAATACAATCTAAATCAAAAGTTAAATATCAATTTTGATCAATAAAAATAGGATAAATATTTATATTTTTAGTGTGGATGAGATTAAAAATTATTAAATATGATTTGACCATTAAATCAAATGATTTTGACCCACAAAATCATTCGTTCAAGACTAACACTTTTAAGCTAAAATATAAAAAAAGCGATCCTAGGTCCTAAGTGCAAAAAACCTAGGATGCAAGAGTGGCATTTTTCCAAGTTACATTAAGATGCAGATCAATAAGGTGAATATATTGACTTTCAACCATGAAGGTGAGCCAATCAGACCTGGATCTACATCTAATTGCAATTGAGAATGGATTGGAAATGATTTGCAATGATTAACCTAATTAGACTATATGACCTAATATCATAAATGCAAAATCCCAAAGATAAATAGATGGAAACAATGATTTGCAAGTGGATTTGGGAGATGTAGACTGATATGTACCTATCACCAAGAGTTGAATCTAGCATGTGTAGAGGGACTTAGTTTCCCAAGGGTGAATGGGTCTTTGATAGGGGGTCCTAAAACTAATTTTGTAGTCCTCTAGTGATGGATATGAGCTCCTAATTCCTGGTTGTAAACTTATCATAATATCATCAATAAATTTTGTAGGTGAGTTTTCGTGTCTCGACAAGGTTGGTGACAAAAAATACAACAATTGACAATTTTCCTTCAATCTTCCTTTGATCCTTTCCAAATTTGTAACCAGAACATTCAAAGAGGGAGAAAATATTGTGCCATATAGGCTTGCCTCAGTCAAACCCCGAGTAAGTGTTCCCACTTTCACAATAGAAAAATATCAATAATAAATGATAATGGAAAGAAAGGAATGATGAAATTACAATACTCTGCAACTCACCACCATTTAATGGCTACCTTGAAGGATTGAAGTCATACACAACTCTTCAAGAATTTGGATCTTGCTAGATTGAATACTTGAATTCTTTGGAGACATACAAAAAGATGTTAGGCTTCACAAAACAATGACAACATGAAGACACATAAACTTTGACATAATGTTGGATCTTGAGTCGTAATAAAGCTTTGAAATGTTGCTCTTAACAATGGTTTTTGCTCATGAGTGCTAGATAGTGTGTGTTAGATTTCAAATGGTAAAATAACTAGGTATTTATAGATGTTTATCTAATTTCCCAAAAATTAGATTCCAAAATCTCACACTTCATATTTGAATTTTGGATGTTAAATGTTGCCAACAACATATTTGAATTTGGGTCCTAGCTAAGGAGGGGAACCCATTCACCCATGGGTGAATGGGTCTTGGCCCAAATTTCTAGGACACACCTAGTTGAGAGCAAAATAACAATTGGTTGTATTTATTTAACGCTCGCAATCTTTTAGAAAATAGTAAAATTTAGGCTTTGGAATGTAATATTTAGAAAATTAGAAGCTTAATTAAGTCCAATAAATTAGGGAGAAAAAACATGATGAGGGCACATCGTGAGACACAAAACATAACGTCAAATTTTACAAGTATACAATTTTCTACATTATATTTAGCCCCCACTTTAGTGAGAGTGTGAACTTATGCTCAGATTCACACTAAAGTAGAGAAATATATGTCAAGAGGGGTTTGATTGTCTGAATATTGAAGAGATAGGATGACTAAGGATCAAGGAGGTGGCCAATCCCCCAAGATCCAAGATTCCATGGAAAACTGGCATAATCACAAAGGAACACACATATGCACACATGTATGATATGCAACAATACAAGATATGCAAATATACATGTAAAAAAGACACAAAGCATACACAATGAAAACATGTGATACAACATAACATATGGATGGTGATGAAATGAAAACATGAATGATGTAAACATGAGATAAACATGGAGAAGACACAAAAACACACAACAAAAAACTAGGTTAGTACTAGGGTATGTGTAGGATCATGATGGGCCAAAAAATGGCGATATGATGGGTATGTGTAGGGTATGTGGCTAGCGACTTTCTCTTTACCAAAAATTGATGAAAGGAAAAGGGTTTTGGAGATTCCTAGGTTCCACCAATATATAAATTATGCTTTACTTTGAATTTAATAAATAATTATTATTCATTTTCTATTTAATTACAACTAAGTCTGGTTGATAAGCTAATTGAAAAACATCTATAACAAGCGATATTACATTTTTTGAATCCAAAACATAGTAGTCACATTCTATGCTTCACATACTATAGGATTTTAAAAATTGAATATCGAGAAGTTTTGACCAAGTTAGAATTAGTCAGTTATACGAGTTTTTTATATTTTTTAAAAGTTGTAATAAAAAAATCATAATTAATTATTTACTTTGAAAAAAATTACAAAAAAATATGCCTCACATCGAGACATGAGTCCTCTACTTATATCTAAAATATTATTAAATAATATTATCATTTTAATGTGGTTAGGGTGGTCAGACAGACACCTACTTTATTTTTCCCTAAAATTTAAGTATGACTGCATTGAAATTTCAAATTTTCACCAAATAGATTTTTTTTTTTAAAATAAGCCTAGTAGTTTTGGCTTTACATTCAATTTCTCGATTTCTATTCTTACATATAATTTTTTGAAATGTAGAATAGCAATTTTCAGAAATTTTTATGTCAAGTTGCCTAACTCTGATTATTTTGAATTTTTCGCCACTTAAGGGCCTATTTTTTCCATGATGATCCTACACATACCCACTAATAGGATTCAATTTGGTAAGGAAAAGAGACCTCAATCTTATATTTTCTCAAATACCAAATGTCATCCATTGAAAAATAAAATGCTCCATGAGGACTGAAGTCATACACATCACTCATGGAACACATGGCTCCATTGGCAAGAAAAGTGTATTATGCTAGCTAGCCATGTTAAAATGTGTTCATGACTCACACCAAAGCAAAGCTCGGTGAATCACAAACTGGAAGGTACATGGGCTAGTGAGGACTGCTTTTCACTAGGTGAGCCCCCAAGATAAAGTGAAAATGAGAAACACACTAGTGAGGACCACTTTTCACTAGGTGTGCACCCATTAACAACCATACCAAGTGTCATACTCCCTGATGACCTTGATAAGGTATCATGATATTCCAATGCCACACTAGGTTCAACACTCATGAATAAAGTGAAGCAAAAAATGTCAAACTCACCTCAAGGGATACAAACAAATAACTCAGTGCCTCAAGGGGTGCATAAACGACATTTGGATAAAGTCAAAAACAAAAATGACAATCAAAGGGCCTTTTCTTAATTCATGGAAGTTCACACCTTAGCAAAAATCACACATGATATCACCAAAGAGAGGACTAGTCAAAGAATAGAAAGTCTCACCTTAGGGAACACTACCCATAGTATTATTGTTAAGGAAAAAGTCATATGCCAAGAAATATCACACTCTTATAGGACATCAAGTATAATATTACCACCAAGGAGACACTTCATATGGATTAAGAAGGCCACACTTTGATTGACAAGGTCACACTTTCTAGGAGATGTGTGTTACCATCACTAAGAAGGGACCATTTCTTATGTAAACAACAAATAGGGGATCATATGCACCCCTTAAAATGTTAGTGTACTTGCTACACTAACATTTTAAGGAGACAAAAAAGGGATCCCTTACTAGAAGGAATGTACCTAAGACAAGGCTCCCTAACCCCTTGCCCCCAAGTGTATTAAGGACAAAAGGTGAGCCTAGATGTATAATGACATGTTGCTCCTTACAAAATAAAATATGATTGCATAAACCTAAGTTTATACCCTCATGAATGGCAGTGATCATTTTGAGATACTACAACAACATGAGAAGGAGCAACAACTAATGTTATCAATGAAATACAATGTCCATACTAGGTGAATTCATATTCTCAATTGAGGCTTCCATGTCATTTGGTTACACACTAGGGGGATGACAACTTTCTGTAAGGTATTTTTAAGTATGCTATAATAAATAGGTGATTTTTGAATGAAATGTAGAAAAAGGGATCCTAGGTCCTAAATGCAAAGAACCTAGGATGCAAGAGTGACATTTTTCAAAGTTACATTAAGATGCAAATCAATAAAGTGAATAGAATGACTTTCAACCATGAAGGTGATCCAATCAAACCTAGATCTACATCTAATTGGGGACGAGAATGGATTGGAAATGATTTGGAATGATTAACCTAATTAGACTATATGACCTAATATGATACATGCAAAATCTCAAAGATAAACAGATGAAAAAATTGATTTGCAAGTGGATCCGGGAGATGCAGGTTGATATGTACCTATCACCAAAAGTTGAATTCAACATGTGCAGAGGGACTCAGTCACCCAAGGGTTAATGGGTCTTTGATAGGGGGTCTTGAAACTATTTTTTCAGTCCTCTGGTGTTGGTTTTGAGCTCTTGATTCCCAGTTGTAAACTTGTCATAACATCATCAATTATAAATTTTCTTAGAGGTGAGTTTCCATTTCTAGACAAGGTTGGTGAGAACAAATGCAACAATTGAAAATTTTCCTTCAATATTCCTTTGACCCTAAGTTCCAAATTTGTAACCTACACATTCAAAGAGGGAGAAAATGTTGTGCCATATAGGGGCTTTCCTTAGTCAAACCCTGGGTAAGTGTTCCCACTTCCATAATGGCAAAAGGTCAATAATAAATGATAATGTAAAGGAATGAATGATGAAATCACAATGCTCTACAACTCACCACCCTTCAATGGTTACCTTGAAGGACTAAAGTCATACACTTCTCTTCAATATATTGCATCTTACTAGCTTGAATACTTGAATGCTTTGGATACCTACAAAAATATGTTAGCCTTCACAAAACAATGAAAATGTGAAAACACATAAACTTGTTGATCTTGATTTGTAATAATACTCTGAAATGTTTCACTTGACTTTCTCTTGACAATAGGATTTTCTCATGAATGCTAGATAGTTTGTGTTAGATTTCAAATGGCAAAATAACAAGGTATTTATAGATGTTTCTCCAATTTCCAGAAAAATTAGATTCCAAAAGTTGATACTTCATATTTGAATTTTGGATATTAAAATTCCACAACATATTTGAATTTGGGTCCTACCTAGGGAGGGGGGCCCCATTCACCCATGCGCGAATGGGTCTTGGCCCAAATTTCCATGACATACCTAGTTGAGAGAAAAATAACAAATAGGTTGTTGTAGCATAGAAAGTTATATACCTTTATAATTTCACACTATGTTTGGGTCCCTTAATTTATTAGACTTAATTAAGCTCCTAATTTTCCAAATTATGCAATCAATAATTAAATCACCATGAAATATGTGTTTCGTGGACTTATAGGCCAAGACCCATTCGCCCATGGGTGAATGGGTCCCCTTTAAGTGCCAAGATCCATTTTTAAATATGTTTTAGTGGCATTTTAATGATTCAAATTCAACTTACAATTGTTGGCTTTTGGAATCTAATTTTCAAAAAATTAGATAAACATCTATAAATACATAGTCTTTTGATCATTTGAAAGGGAAGAAACACTCAAGACACAAGATCAAGATATCCTATGAGAAAATACAATTGTCAAGAGCATTCAAGAGAATATTTATCTATCATTTATTTCCACAATTAGCATTACTTCATTATAACAAAGTGTAAAGAGTAGTTAAATGAATAAAAAAATTTAAAGTTAATTAATTACACAATTACTATAAAGTTTCAAGATAGTGTTACATAACATAATAAAATAAACTCACTCTCAAATACCATTTGGTTAATTCAAGTACAAAACTAATGTCACGAATGTACCTCATAAGTACAAATTTACTTTCATGCAAGATCCAGTTTACAAAATTTATTACAATCAAACATCAGATTGTCAAGATTACAAAATTAGAGATTTCAAAAAATCTCAATACAACAATAAGATGGTACAATGAGTACACTCTTATATAAGAGGTAACTTTTACAAAGCAGAAAGTGATCACCACACAACTGATGTCCTTATCCTCGAACATGCTTCGCATCTACAGTCACGATCCAAGAGGTAACTGGAACCATCTACAAACATAGGACCATCTGCAAGAATATCTAAGATAGAGCACGGTTTCCTCCCGACCACGTGAAACCTGAAGGTCCACTCCCTCCGTGCTAGGAGCTAATGACAGGTCCACGAGTAATGAAGACAGAACATCACGTTTATGAGGTTTACAATTACACATCACGACATAACGTTTACAAATCAGAACAGATACAATCCTAGTAACATATCACATTAAATAGAAATCAGAACATAAGGAATATCGTCATGATATAGACTAAGAGTGTCATCACATTGTCGGGATAGGTTACCTTGGTGAATCTTCCTAGACTACCGGCGCTCTCCAAGAGTTACCCTGGTAGCCTCTATCGATTCCCGGCCCCTATGCAGACCAATGTGGAGTCACTTCATCTTTCAAGTGGAAAAGATGACGACTTGCAATTCCAGGCCTTCTCAGCCTTTTCTCAACCTAAACGATCGTTAAGAAAGTAGACGAGGCAAAAATTATCTGATTTAATATTTAGAACTACCCAACCCCTAATACATCAGTTAGGTTTTCATTGAATTATCACACCTACGATAGGTTACCCAAACAATCACTTCCGGATTTTGGCCCCTACCGAAAGCCACTCTTCTATAACATGACTCAACATAAAATCAATCTAGGGGTAGCTATCAAGCACAAAAATCAAAACCAGAATGTTTATGTCCTTCACTAGAGGCAAATTACAATCTCTAGGATGTCTCTTCAAAAGACCACAAAATAATACAAAGCTATACCCCCACATAAGATAATTGTAATATGAGCACCATCATAGAAATGTAATAATCTTACCAATACAAATTCCATTTTTAAAACTTTTGATGAAAATAAAATAACATCATCAATATTACTCTATATACTCACACCAAATAGTTACAATTTACCAAACTTCAAGAATTAAAAATTCACAATAACAAACTATAGATATTAATTGATCACATACTATTTTAAGAAAACACATCAATAACATTATAGAATAAAGATATTTTAAATCTTTTAAAGAAATTAGATAAATCACCATAAAATTCTATAAACTATCCCTTAATAATCTCAATTAACTAAAACATAATAAAACATAATGAATTAAAAATTCTTGGTAGACAAACTAAAACTATTATTATATTTTTTTTTAATAACTCAATTACATTGAAAATAAAGAAACATTATAACTTACAACTAAAGTTTCAGACTTTTCCTCTTTACTTAACTTTGATTAACTCTTAGCTAATGTTTGCACTTGAAAATATCTATTAACTGTTAGTTATCCATTCAGGTAACTACTACCGATCTTTGCATGAAAAGATAAGTCGAACTAAAGTCAACTACAATAGCTTTCAAACACTTAACACAACTCTAAGTATCAACTGGTACACCATGCCTTCACTGCATGAATCAGTTTCAATTTAAAGACTACTAAACACAAAATTTAACTACTATATCAGTTAAAAGAATCGGATCAGGTAGTCTTCAGGCGCACATCCACCAGAGAAATCTTATGGAAAAAGAAAAGTTTAATGAAGAGTTTTCAATATATAAGTATTTTGTCACTGTCACACAGAATTCGTGGCTAATCCTTCTTGTATTCTAAAACCTACAAGGGAGTAAATTTAGGCGAATAGAATTGTTAATGATATATATAGTTTTCCCTCTTCAAACTTAATGAATATAATATTGTGGTAATACCACTATACCAGGGAGGTTGCGCACATAACAGTCTTAACAAGTTAAAACATACCTAAAGACAGTGATCTTCAGGAATAAAGTGATGAAGACACCAATCCAGGTGGTTTATAAATAAATACAATTAATCAAAATCAATAAGATGGGATGGGATATTTATTATCAAACCATAAGGCTTACTACGCAAGGATGAATACAAAAGTACCAAGAATAGCGAATTCAAACAGTAGATAGTATAATCAAAGATCTTTTTACTCAAACTGTAAGAAGATCCACATCATTCAAGATATAAAGATTTCATGGAAATCTCAGGGATCTACTCAAGACGTCTTTTATACCAAATGATTATGTGTTTACTGCGAATTTAATAGCTAACTCTATAAAGTACAATGACGTTTTTATCCCTCTAAGTCTTACATCCAGCAATCAATAATCAAAGTACAGAGATTAAAAGGAGACTACGCACAGTTATAAAGAATAGATCATATTGAAATTCAATGATATAAGTCTTCAAATTAGATACTCGCCTACACGAAGAAGGTTATTACTAACAACTATAGCCAACACAGGAATTCCCAACGACTGGTAAATATTAGTAACAAATATTGGCACATATTTGAGATTAGGAGTTTATATTATGCATAAGGTGAATTTTTTTATTGTTACACAGATTCAGATCATGTATACAGATAAGATTTTAAATATTTAAACACAATTCAAGTTGAGGTAAAGTGCGGCTATGTACAGCTTAGAAAGATATTAAAAGGTAAACTTTTACAGCTGAAGAAGTTCATGAATCTAAGCTTCCAAATTCAGAAAGGGCAACGCCTTAACCAGAAAGAACAAATCTTTAAAGAGAATAGTTATGCTTAAGAAAAGAAAATGCACTTTTCAAATAGTTAAAGGAACTCCTGAAACAAAGAAGAATACACCATATTTCGCAGACTTAGCATGTTTAAATACATGTATGAAGGTATACCAGACGCTGAGTGAGAGAAGGCACAAAAATCAAGTCTTCATGGCAATACTTCAAACTCTCTTTTTTTATTCTTTCCTATTTTAAGTCTCAAATACTCCTCTAATTCTGTATCTTTGTTGTTTGTGCAGGCTCAACAAAATGATTTTCTTAATTAAATGATTAATTCAACACCAATTTCAAAGAAAGAGTTTAGCACTTGAATTAAAAATTATAGAAGAAAACCTAGTAAACTTTGAAAATCGGGCTGAAACATTATCGAAGTTGAAATCCAGAAGCAGCTTTTTGTATTCCAAAACCCACGATCTCTGTAAAAAGCCCCTAATTTCCCCATAGCCTGCCAACTTTCTTCATAAATTTCCAGTGCCGACTTTCTACAGAAATTTCCAGAACCCTAAGATCACCAATTCCCGTACCTCCCCAATGCAATAAGTTTTTTCTAATATGGTCGACCAATTCCACATAACATTAACTCCAGATCCCCTTTTTAATTATCTTTCAGTTAGAAATTTATTACTTGAAGAAAACTTCTTCTCATACATATTTGTTTCCACAAAATCCTCTTGCCTTATTAAAACAACAACTCATGTTTAATTAAATTCTTTTGAAATAATCCACTTTCACCATTTAAATAAATAAATTATTTAATTCAAATTAATAAATTTAATCACAACACAAGCTTAAGTATTTAAAAATACGTTAACGGACAATTGCTAAACTAAAATGTTTATACACAACACAAAACAATGTAAATCAACATGACAAAATACATTGGACAACTACACAGGGTAACATAAAGATACTCGTTCGAAAAAGAACGATGGTTCGAAAGGACCTGTCAATACCTCCGACAACATATTTATAATGAATTAGGGTATGCTCAGACCTGACAAGCAGGTGGAGCCGTTACCCGGTACCTGAGTCTGCAGGAAACATCAAAGTTAAAACATACATATATATATATACTCATGTTAGAAAACACACCGTGAATAAAAATTGCAGCATAGTAGGGTACTCACGAATGAGTAATGCTACACTGTCTTATCCACCGACACAAACGAGAAAGATCAATCATATACAATCATAACAACATGATAAACATAAGCAATAGTCATAAACAATTAAACCATAAAATGTATGAGTCTATCACAGTATCATCGAACCAACATAACCAAATAACCAGGATGCCAATGTATCATCCGCAAAATCAAAACAACATAGTATCTAGAATCACCTCAGAAATGAAACAACATAATATCAAGGCAATCTAAGACGTCTATCAAGCAGAATCAAACTAAACAGTATGTTGAAATTGGAGGGACACTACATCCTCCCCCCCAAGGGTTAGGCTTACTCTTGGAAGCCTACAAACAAGAATAGGGATAGAACTCCCTCAAAGCCAACTAACACACTATCAACCTATACATTCAACATGGTGAAGCATCCCACCATCAAATAACCATAATAGTTCCCTATGCACCAATACACATCATAGAGAATCATCATAAAGCCACGCCTAATATAATGTCATTTCAATGTTTACTCAAGGCAAGGTGTGCAACATTATCATTTCAATGTTCATCTAACTTTTGCATTTTTAATCTAGGTACAATAGTTCAATGTCTATATGATCTCTTAAGTCTTAACAATAAAGTTGGGGACTATAGGCCTCACCAACAACATATGCACCTATAATGTAATTATCCTCATCAGGTAATTGTTTCATTAATTCCATTTTCTCTAAACTTTACTTCTTTTTTTTGCTAAACAATTTTTTCTATTCATACTATACATTCCTCATAATTATGAATGCAACTTGGGGACTTATGTCCTTTACCCAAGGTTTGATTATAATAAAACAAACCTTCATGAATACATAAGCATTTTCTCATAAGATGCAGCATACCCAGGGTGTTAATACCCCACACACTTAAGGACAACATCTACATTAACCCAATGGAAAGAGAGAGAAGACAAGATATTTACAGTTCTAACGTAGGCACAAATGTAATCATGGTTTCATCATCATGCAATCACTTTCACACAAATGCATCTACCACATCAGAGCATGCACAAATCTCTATGAACTAATAACATGTTCATTCATTTCCTATTATCATATTTCATAATCTCAATAAAATATACATACTAAAGAAACTTCAAAACCACATAGGGTCAATCAAGTAATCATTAACATAAGGAGGTAAAGCACAAGAAGACATGCACCAGAAACTTGCATGGTGAAGAGAAACAACAAAACTCCAAAGGAGAATGCACACAAAAGGAACTTCTTAGCACCTTCAAGGTCACACAAACTTTCCAAGAACATGAACAAAGAAACCAA
>VDFB02097915.1:0-18980 GCA_007258455.2 Sequoia sempervirens
TTTAGTCAATCTTGTTAGTCAAATTCTGGTCGAACTACGAGGTCTTTGTGTGTATAACATAGGCAAAGCCATCAATTGATGAGCCCTCGAGGCCGCACAAGCTTAGTCCTTTAGGGTTCGTTGTGTCATACATTGTCATCTAACATAAACAATTGTCAAAACATCAAGAAAAGTCACACATCAACAGCACAAACAAGTCAAAAATTTCATCAAGCTGATGCCAAATCAATAACAAAAAACAATCAACCTATGTCTTATATAGGATGTGTCCTTCCTGAAAGTAGACATGATCATTTAGTCAAAAAATCATCATTTCCTTATACAGGTAGTCACATGATTGTCGACCGTCTTTTGGATTTTTCTTTCATTCAGGTTACTAGCTTCCTCAAGGATGTCCCATGAAGGATTTAGAGGAGAAATGATGTCTCATGACTCATCTTTTATTTGATTGTTGTCTGTGGTTTTTCTTGGCAAAAAGACTGGGGCAACTTTTCCCTTAGTATGAGTTAGGAAATTCCTTGTTTGCGATTGTCTATTTTTAGCAGGTGGATGACCTTGCACACCTTGGTCTATCTCATATCATGGTGTTTGTTGCCCATTTTTATCATTTAACACCCAATGATGATTTAATGCAAGGCCTATTATGTTTTGGAAAAACATTGAATATTTCTGGTACTAACATCCATGTCTTTTATTTTACTATTCATCTTTCTCACACTAACATTTCTTCTTTCTTGAGAAATCATTCATGTGTTCATGATTTGCAATTTTCCAATGCCCCTCATGGTGAAAAGGGAAAGTTTTGCTATCGTTATGTTCCTGACATAAAAAAATCAGTTCCATCCTATGATTTTGTCTCCAAACAAAAGCAACTGATGAAAGAAGAAAGCCCAGTAAATGGTCCACCAAGGGCAAGAAACAGTTCTTTATTTTGATCGGTTGGTTATCAAAATTGTTAATCTTTGGCTAGAGGTCATTTTTTTTAAAGTGTAAAGGATTTTGGGTTTCTTAATGTAAATTTTGGGTTAGTAATAGTGGTTTTTCTTATGTAATGGGGATTCTTATTTGTAATTGGGCTACAATGTAATGGGTGTTGTCTAGGAAAATTTTGTATGTTGTAAATGAAATTGAGAGGTCTATGCAATCTGGTTGATCTTGTAAAGAGTGAGTCTGCTACTCGAGCTATAACTAGGAGTTTTCTTCCTGGTTCTTTCCCACCAATATGCTTGCCTGAACCAGGGTTTTGTAAAACTAATATTTACTATTAATATAATTGCAGTGGCTTGCCACTTTTGTTTAAAAAAAAAAAAAAATCTTTCTTGCATTATGATGAATTCCTATGACACACAAAAAAGTAAAGCATCTTGCATATGCATTCATGTTAATAATATCAATTAGACATTTTCATACATATATACATATTAAATCATACATATATGTTGCATTGGAAAATACATATATATATATAGGAATCCATTGCATCTAGGAATCCATGACATAACATGCATTAACCATCATAAAATGTATAACATCTTATCACAAAAAATTACATGTACATGGCATTATAAATAAAAAAATCACATTGTATCTCATAATCATAAATATAGAATCCATACATGACATTCATAATACCATAAAAGTATTAAATGCATACATCATCATATAGAATCAACATAACATCATAGGCTACATTAACATCATAAAGTAAACATTGGAATCCATAACACATGCATAAATAGAAGGCTACATATCAAATAGAAGACTGCATATCAAATAGAAGACTGCATGTCATATAGAAGACTACACATCGCATAGAAGACTGCATATCATATAGATGACTACACATCATATAGAAGACTATATAATCATATAAAGAACTGCATATCATATAATTTCTGCCAAAAATTATATATATATATATATAGCTAAAAAAAGGTCTCATAGTACAATGTCATGATATATCTCCCAAAATGCAGCTCACAGGATCTATGATCAAAATACAATGTCTACAAATATATAACATGTCCCTAGTCTGAACCTCTAGTGCTTTGATGAGGAGAATGAAGAGGTGACTAATGAGGAGGTGTTGATGATCGCTATGCAGAAGGTGGCCTATCATAAGGTCCTGACTTGTGAGGTCCTAGGACACCACCAGTGCTTTGAGATCTATTGTGCAATGACCTACTTCATGATCTGCTGCTAAGTGCCTGAGAAGCACTAGGAGCCTGTCTCTTAGGAGGTACCTCCTACTCAAACAAATCTATGTAATATCTCTCTCTATCACCAGCCCTGACCAACTCTTGAGCCATAGTTACAACTAGTCGAGTGCAAAGAGTTGTAAACTCCACAAATCTATGCTTTGTCTCTGACCTTCGTGCCACGGCTTGATCTCTCTCCAAATAGGTGATGTCCCTCTTCATCTATATCTCATCTCTCTCAACAACAACCACTCTAATCCACTCCTCCAAGGCCTCAACCTTGGCCTATAAATCAGCCAGTTACTAATCAATGGGACCCTCCTCCTCCCACCATGGCCTCTCTCCCTCATCAACATCCCACTCCTCAACAATCCTACCTTGAAGCTCCCTCTCCTAATCCCCCATCTCCTCCTCTGGAAAATAATCATCTATGTCCTCATATCCTACCCATAGTAGATCGAGGGCATCCATCTCTGCCTCCTCCCTAACTGTCTCCTCTACAACATGCTCCTCCCCAATGGCCTCCTCTGCGATGGTAGGTCCTCTCCTCCACCAACCTCCAACATAGGTACATCCTCTCCCTCCCCCTCATCCTCGCGGATGGGTGACAAATCTAGGCCTTGACCTCTACCGCCTCTTCAACCCTGTCAACCACCCCTCCTACCTCCCTCCTCTACTATCACCACCTTCATCTCTACCACCTCTACCACCTCTACCATCTCCCCTACCACCACGCCGACCCCGCGGGCCTGTCCCTTGATGCTCTACAAGCATAGGCTAATCAGGATCTATATATGGCACAAGCCTATGTTGTTCCCACTAGGTTTCGTATGCCACTTTCATCCTCAGATCCATAGATCCACCCCTCCATTCCCACTAAACATGCTATAGTGCATCTATGTCTGCCTCTGCCATTGCTACAAGAATCTATGGCCCCCATAGAGGAACCTCCCTCAAAGATTAGGAAAACTCGGCTCACCCTTGCGACACATCCTGAACCTCACAAAATTGTCAGAGCACTCTATCTAGTAGGTGTCTCGAAATGATATGAACTCTCAAAATAGTCCTCCCAATCAAAAATCATGTCTATCGACAGAAAGGCAGGTGTCAATCCTCATCACGCTACTGTGCACAATCCATGTAGGGCCTCCATATAAACTGTATGATGGTGTTAATAGCGTGCCTCAACTATCTAGTGTCCCCAACATGAGTCTGGGTGATGGTGCCAGCGTATCAAAAAACATATGGAGATATATCATCTAACTCATATACAATAGGTGGGTGGAAAACAACAATGTTCTCCCATGCCCAGATCATTAGAAGAGTAGTACCAAAGCTCATAGACTATGCCTCCATGTACACTATATCATGTAAGTGGAAGTATAACATTGCTAGTAGACATGGGCCCCATGCATATAAAACCTCTCTCTAACATCCCTACCAACATCTCCCCCCAACCCATAGGAAACCCATGTCCTCAACGGTCAAGTAAAATAATCCCAGCAATGAAAGTGCACAAAAATAATCGATCCAATCATATCTATCAACAAGGATGTGTCATTTGATCTCATAATTCTCAATACCGAGCTATCTAATATCATCATACACAAAAAAATGGGTAAGCTCACTATAACCCCTTTGGGTATCATAGCAGACCCTCTCACCCCTGATCGGTAATCGAAGAATCCTATAGATATCCTCTAAAGTAATGGTCACCTCTCCTATAGGAAAATGGAAAGACAATGTATATGAATGCCATTTCTCACATAGTGCAGTCAGCATCCCTCGGTTTGCCTGAATGGTAGGTGTAGACACCCAAAAATGTCCTCTTACAACACTTTGTCACAACATTGCATCATTTAGACATCTTGTAGTATGTTTTTCCCTAGGTACCCATGTCATCATCTAATTAGTTAAATAAATCTTATTTATTTGACTAATTTCATTTATTCCCTTCCTATGCATAATCCATCCATTCCTCTAATGTTAATTAAATGGGTGGGTGCATGAAGTTGGTCGCACTTTTGTGGCCAAATGGGAAAAAAATTGGAAAGACATAACGTGCTCGTGTTATAACGCGAGCACGTTATAACACGAGCATGTTATGTGATTTTAAAAGAAAAGAAAAAGTAAAATGTGTATCATTTTCTCTTTACTATTTCTCAGCTCTGCCCGTGGCCAAAAATCCTCACTTTCACGCTCGCATTCTAGGAGGAAGGATTTCTACAAATTTCATCAAGAACAGTTGGATTTTTTTTGCAAATATGGCGCCATGATGACGAAGAGATGCGGGATGTAAGTATTGTTTTCTATTTGTTTTGAATTTGTTAGTTTTAAATTGATTTTGTTTGTTTTAGGTTAGATTTGATTGTTTTTTTTTTAATTTGTAGGAACCTACAAATCCTCAACAAGAAGAGGAGGTAAATCCTCAACAGAAAAATCCTCAACAAAATCAACCTCAACAACAAAATCAACCCTCCCCATTCATTCTCCTCTTCAATTCCTCCTGCACTCAAGAAAAATTTGAGGAGGAAATTGAGAACACAGAAAACAACTTGAGGATCTTAGGGTTGGAGGATACAAATGCTTCAACTACGTAGGAATTCCTTCTAGCAAATTCATTGAAAGACATGCTAAAAATGTAGATGCAACAATTCCCAAATGTATCCTGGATGGCTAGATAGGAGGCGCATGTTCGTGGCATATTATATAGACAAATTATCATATAAACAAGTAAAAGATTTTAAAAAATTACTAAAGGTGATTTGGTGTGCTCTCTATTCACTAACCCTAAAACAAATCACCAAAATCTTACCCTCAATGTGTGTTTCTCATTCATTGGTGCCACCACCAAAGAGAGAGATTAAGAACCATTTTTATGAAAGATGGTATATGGTCTTTGATTACCCACCATGCAATAATTGTGAAGTCCCCCAATATTTTCTTAGGAAACTATACAGTGAGTTTGTATTGAACCAAATCCCAAATTATTTTTATATGAGGGAGTTCTAGGGGAGAGGTGGGGGGTTAGCTCAGGATAGGCCTGGTGCACAGCCGGATCCTACATAGCAATGGAGATGACCTGTCGCTAGGCCGCCTCGTGAGAAGATTGTGATTCCTGTTGTTGCAAAGTAGAGTGCCAACATAGAGACATTGCAGGTGATCACAACTTTGACCCGAAGTGTCATCCATCACACTAGCCCTATTGTACAACGCCATCCAGGGGAGTCTTTAGGTGGTGGCCTTCAAACCAATGTGTGTCAATCTTGCGGGGTGACTTGTTCGTATGACCCTATCGGCACTCAGGAGGGTGCTACGTAGGATCCATATGCATCTATAGGGATGGAGAGGACGGCTGACATTTTGCATGATGCATATGGCATTGACACTTAGGTAAAATTCAGCATGTTCATTGAATTTAATTTATTTAATTTCGATTATGAAATGGAAGATTAACTAATTTAGTTTTACTATTTTAATAAAATTGCAGGGTCACAGTGTAGAGACTAGATACACCATTCATCCACCTACTTATTTTTGCAGTACACATATTGGTGGGGTATGTAAAGTTAGTAAACAATTATAAATTTATTACATGTGTTAATAGCACTATTTTAGGAATGGTATTTTAATATGTGATTTTGGATGTTGAACAAGGTACTGTTGGAGGTTTCAAGGAAACACCTCTGAGTGCCAGTAGATTTGATCAAATGTTCACGGAGGTAATATAGAATTTAAAGAGAACTTAAGTAATGAATTCTAAGTTTAATAGATTTGTGTAGTTTATATTCATATTGCTGGTTACGTTGCATTACACATCATTCAAACTTGAAAAGCATTACTTCAAATTCGATAACTAATAATCAAAAATATATCTGTTTAATACTTGTACTCAAAATTCTGTTCATTAGATCTCATACATTATAAGTCATCACATGGATTGCTATTGTAACTTTTTTGTGATTGAATAATTTGTTGTTTTATTTTTTAGATGTTGGTGATGAAAGTCACCACCAAATGCTAAAGCAAGGGAAATGGAGACAGGTTTCCTCCGCCTATACAATCCTCACGGTTTTATAGAGGAGGTATGAGGAAAATTACTAAATTTCAATTGACATTCATTGTTATAGATGAACTAGTTCTAGTGAAAAATCAAACCATTATTGATTCGTAGTTTAATTCCTATTTGGATGGTTTATACAGGGCTTGAGCATGCCTGAGCATTGGTGTGCAAATAATTCCATCAAGGAGAGTGATCGTGAGATGGCCATAAGTGATTATTTTGTTAAATATATTAATTTTTATAATGTAAATTCTATATATTAATGTCTTTAATTCTTATTGTAACAATTGAAACTTCACCAGAAGCTAAACACTAGGAGGAGCAGTAGGAGCACTCCTTGAGCACAGTAGAAACGAGTGACAAAATTATCGCCATCAGATCGCTTAGCAAAGGGAAAAAAAAATTGTATTTGAACTAGAGCATGGAGAGAAATGAATTTTGAATGCATAGAGCCCTTTGTTGTATGCCTACATGGAAATTTTGTACATATTTTGTGTTGGATATATTTGACATTGTATGCCTATATGGCATTCTCATAAGCCTATATTGCTATTTTGTAACTATATTTTATACTTATATTGACATATATTGATGTATGCGTACATGGCTATTTTCTTAAAATACAAATCCTTTTTCTTGATGGTGTCCATATTTGCAAATTATAAATTCATGGTTCAATAGATATGAGTTACATGTATTCAAGTGTATACTTTACAACTTACGCACATATACTTATTGAATTACATGTGAACATTGAAAAGTGTGAAAATTTATGTGTTTGGAAGTCAAATGTAAGCCAATTTTGCAATTCTCAGTTCTTGCATACTCGATCTTACGGACTTATATTCCTTCCTAGCACATATTGTGAATATTTCTCATTTGGTGCACAAGACGGATTCCTCATTTTTGAACCACTCATAGCAAAGAGATTCACAATAAGACTTTAGCATTGGAACACTACTCCATACTTCTCTTGTCTAGACCATAAAGGATTGAAAGTTCTTAATTTGATGAAATGATAGTCGTGAGATGAGAATTTATATAACCATGCCTATTTTGAAACTTCACATATAATACTGCATCAACAAGAACTTAAGAAGTGTTGCATAAGAGTATTAGGTTTGATAGGCCTTCTCTTCCCTAAGGGAGGAGAGCTTGCATCTTGAATTTTAAACAAAATTTTAAGAAGCAAACATTTTACCTAAAAGCTTCAAACCTAGATGACATATTTGGCTAAGTCTATCTTGAAAATTATCAATGCACATTCAAACTCTAAGGGAGATTCTCCCTGAAAAGCAAACTTTACCCTTTTTCCCAAGGAAAGAAATTGCAACAAGTTGCATGTGATTTATCTTATTTCTTTCTCACAATTCTTGGTCAATCATTCATGGCTTAGGATAGTTTCGTTCCAAGGCAAGGACACCCAAAAAATCACTGAGATTCTTCTACGATCTGCAAGAAAAAGGTTTTGGCTCTTTCACAATGTAAAATAGTCATGGTAACACTATTTTCTTGTTTGCCTTCCACGCAGAAAAATGTTCACACTTTTTAGATTGATCAATGATCAATAATGGCTGATTGTAAACACTTGACATTTTTATATTTGAACTTTAATTTATAATTTTGTATCATGACATTTGAGTAGATCACTAATATTTTAATATTTCACTATGAAAGTGGTGGTGTATTTTTGCTATGTTATTTGACTATTAATATGGTGGTGTATTCCGAACTTGATTACTGCTGCAAATATGTATATATTTCCTAATTTTATATGTTTTTGTATTACTGGACCCAAAACGAACCCAACCCCCCCAAAAAAAATTCTGAATCGACAAACCGGGTTCTCGAACCCGATCCCGAATCCAAAACCGAACCAGTAACTTAGTAAAAAATATTTTTTTGTAGTTTATATTCATAACGTTGATTACATTGCATTGCACATCTATCAAACTAAAAGCATTGCTTCACATTTCATAACTAATAACTAGATGCTGATAGATGACAAAATTCCCCACTACAATATAGTTTTTACAAAGTCAACTCAAGCAGCTATACAATTACTCACATTGCTGTATATAATCCACAATCCAGGAGCAACACCAATTGCATTTGGTTTCATATGGAATTCTATGAGATCACATTTCTTTGAGGCATTTTTTCAAACAAGCCATCGCTTTGTCTATTCTAACATTTTTTCATACATCGTACCAAAGAATTTTTTTCAAATAGTTCAAGTGTTGCCTTGTTATGGTTGAAATCCAAAACAAGTGCTTTCAACAAGCGCGGATGCTTGGAAAAAAATCTATCAAAACCATATTGTAAGTAATATATAATAAGGCAAGGACTGAGGGGCCGTTCAATAAATGGTCTCAATGTAGATAGAATTCCATGACAATCCACAAATATTCTGTTTGTCATGGCATTCGCTATGCCATTCCATCACCATGAGACCACATTTCGAGGTATTTTTTCAAGAGTTCACCGCTTTGTCTATGCTAACACATTTCTGCACATCAGTTTACTTCAAAGCATTCTTATCAAATAGTATTGCTCTGTTGCTATGGCTAAAGTCGTCGTGCTTTCAAACAAGCTATGGATGCTTAGAAAAAATCTTTATCATAGCATAATAGTGTAAGCAAATACAGTGATATACAGCATTGCCAAACCAATCAACAACTCAGGGGACTCTTGTCCCAAACTCATCTTGGAGAAGATCAAACAAAATTTCAACATTTCATCAGAAATCTACTTTTCATCCACTCAAATTCTCTTATCATTCATCATTCATCCTTCCATAAATTTGTATCTCCAATTGACTTGGCCCAAAGCAAAACCATATTAGGAAAAATCTTATTCAAATCAATTAGATCAACATGCATTTAAAAAACACCATTTTCAACAAGGCACTCTTCCATTCAATCAATTCATTCAACTTGTCCCAAATAGTCAATCCATCATTACAATTGGCTTTCAGACTTTTACCATACCATCAAGCACTGTGAACATCATTATTACAATTGATACAAATTAGGAACTTGCTCTCTTTTAACTTTGTTCTAACTGAACTTACAATTTCATGTATTATTTTACACCAAGTCTCCTCACTGTCCAACTGTCAAAACAACATATCTCACTTCTAAACCTTGTACAAGACTCCATACATTCCTAACACCATCACTTAGACAACATTATCTCAAAATCAACTCATCGATCACTATTAGGTCAGACTTATATTCTCTGAGCAGTCAAGGCACTACTTCTCAATGAGACATTCATGCCCTAAATCGGGTAAACCAAACACACATGTTTCAAAACCCAAGATCCAAAACACTTTTAGAGACCTCTTAATGCCCATGTCCTCATATCAAAAACTCAAAATAACTTATATTGAAGAAATATGTAGTTTTTAGTCTAAACGCTATAAAAAAGGCTACTAAAATAGGCCTGATTTTCAAAGAAGACCCCCTTCAAACATTCCCAAAACACTTAAAACCTCAAAAGAGTCATTATACATAACACAAAAGTCCCAATTTATCCATTTTTAGGGATTAAAAGACTCCTTTTTATAGTATATTGGCAAACCCTTGTTTATAGGGTGAAAAAATCAAAAATCAATGAGGGTTTCGGGCATGTGCAGGATCATGGTATGCCAAACAGGCCCTTAAGTGGCAAAAAATTCAGAAAAATCAGTGTTAGGCAACTTGACGTAAATATTTGAATAAGTTATCTATATTATTTCAAAAATATGTAAGAATAGAATTTGTAGAAAATTGAATGTGGTTTCTAAAATACTAGGTTTATTTAAAAAATAAATAAAATCTATTTGGTGAAAATTTAAAAGTAAAGCCTCAATGCGTAGTACCTAAATCTTAGGAAAATAAGAAGTAGGTGTCCTATTCTGACTCACCCTAACCATAATAAAATGATAAATATTTTTGTAAGATTTATATAAGTAGAGGAACTAAGGTCCGATGTGATGCATATTTTTTGTAATTTTTTCCAAGTAAATAATTAATTATGAATTTTTATTACAACTTTTAGAAAATATAAAAATCATTCTGTCTAATTAATCTTTAACTTGGCTGTAACTAAGGAAATTTAATTTTTCTTTTTTAATTTATAGTATGTAAAGTATAGAATGTGACGATGTTTTGATTCAAAAATATGCGATACCGCTTGGAAAGTTATAGATGTTTTTCAATCAGCCTATCGATTAGGACTTTTAGTCGTAATTGCAATAGAAATGAATAATAATTATTTATTAAATTCAAATTAAATCATAATTTAGTATTTTGGAAAAAGCTGAGAATCTCCTCTAAAACCCTTTCGCTTTCATTAATTTTGGTGAAAAAGGTCGTCAGCCACATACCCTACAAATATTGCCACTTTTTGGCATACCATGATCCTGCACATACCCTTTCCTGTATAGGCTACATGCAAACCTAAAAACCTCTGGCCAACCATTGGAACATGTCAAAATACATTAGAAAAGGAATTTGGAAACATCTTCTAACCCATGCACTTTTTCTTTCTCCACTATCATGTTGGAAATTATTCATTTTGATTGGAAAACTCAAAATTTCCTGTGTAGCAGCATCTCCTTCAAGGTATTTTTGCTTTTTCCTCCACTCACAAACATCAAAACATAACAAATAACCTATCCCTAACCTACTCCACCAATCTACCTAACCTACATTGGTGGAGTAGTGTGGAAATGCCTTATAAGACTCAAAACTCAATGCACATGATTTCAGACCGAGCCATAAGAAGAATGCTCAAACAAACATTAAATTTAATGGATTCCTTCCCAAATGGATGTGAACAAATGGTGATTCCCAAAAATACTGGAAACAATCTAAATTTGAACCCTAAACTCTTGCACAATCCATACAAGTTTAGAAACAACTGAAAAACACAGAAAATAAGCTAAAACAGGGAACTCTTTGTTAATTTAATTCTTCTAGAATACAATGATCTCTTTGCTCAGCCTTTACAATGCTTTTAAAGAAGTTTCAAACCATCAACTACCTCTTCATCTTCCTTGAATGACCTATGACTTGTCCTCTTCCTTGATTTTCTTGATTTTCTTGTTTTGTCTCTTTACATTCTTTCTTTTTCTCTCTTTTACATATTTAGCATTTTAACAATATTACACTTTGTGCTTTTTCATGCCTTGATTACATTTAATTTTGGCATTACATGGACTTAAATGCATTTTTGACAACTTAGCCTTTTGAAGGCATTACATGACCTAGGTGTTCCTACACCACAAGCTATGGTCTCATGGTTTTTTTCACATCAACGTGATTTGATTCACATTTTTTTCATGTGAAAATCAACTTGAACCATATTTTGTATTATGGAGCTATATTGAGTTGCCACTTCAAAAACTGATGTAACAATGATACAAAATAATGTTTGAGACTACAAGAAGGCATCAAATGGCTAGTGTACTAAACAAATTATTATGATTTACAAATAATGTTGATAACTCTACTCAATTGGTAACTCTACTTAGTTGGCTTCTTTTTTCAAAATCATACAAATTGAACCCTAGCATCAATAGACTCTGTATATCAAGCTACCACAATCAAGTTACATCAGGCCCATATCACCAAGACACAACCCGAACAATAGGAGGAATGGCCTATTTTAACATACTACACTCAAACCCTTAAGGGATCGATCCGGTTGAACATAGCACAGAGCGATTCCACATGTTTGGGTGTGAAAGAGGACCATGCCTAGCATAAAAATTCCTACTCAAATGTGTTGGAATAGTAAGTTTGGTCACACGAGTTACAGAACAAAAATTGCACCACCTTGCATGCATTTGACACTTTTTCCATCAACGGAAAATTAGACACCACGGGAAAACCACTCTGAGATAATGAAAACTGAGAGAGGTTATTGTAGAGGGACCCAAAATGATCCCATAAGATCAAACAAGAAGTTTATAAGCATCATGGTGTCTGAGTAACCTCATGTTGAAGTTTGCAGCCATTTTTCCCTTTGGACCCTTAAGGGATCGATCCGGTTAAATGTAGCTCTGAGTGATTTTGCATGTTTGGGTGTGAAAGAGGACCATGCCTAGAGTAAACATGCCAATTTGAATGTGTTGGAATAGTCTGTTTGGTCACATGAGTTACAGAATGAAAATTGTACCACCTTGCAACTTTCCACTGCTTGCATTTGACACTTTTTTGCATCAACTGAAAACTAGACACCACAGGAAAACCACTCCGAGATAACAAAAACCAAGAGAGGTTATTGTAGAGGAGTCCAACATGATCTCATAGGATTAGATGAGAAGTTTATAAGCATCACGGTATCCGAGTAACCTCATTCTGAATTTTGTAGCTATTTTGCCCTTTGGACCCTTAAGGGATTGATTCAGTTGAACATAGCTTGGAGCGATTCCACGTGTTTCGGTGTGAAAGAGTATCATGCCTAGTGTAAAAATTCCTATTCAAACATGTTGGAATAGTCTATTTGGTCACATGAGTTGCAGAATGAAAATTGCACCACTTTGCAACTTTCCACTACTTCCATTTGACACTATTTCCATCAACTGAAAAATGGAGACTACGGGAAAACCACTTTGAGATAATGAAAACCAAGATAGGTTATTGTAGAGGGGCCCAACAAAATCTCATAGGATCAGATGAGAAGTTTATAAACATCATGGTGTCTGAGTAACCTCATGCTAAAGTTTGCAGCCATTTTGCCCTTTGGACCCTTAAGGGATCAATCCGGTTGAACGTAGCTCGGAGCGATTTTGAGTGTTTGGGTGAAAAAGAGTACCATGAATAGTGTAAAAATTCCTATTCAAACATGTTGAAACAGTCCATTTGTTCACATGAGTTACAGAATGAAAATTGCACCACTTTGCAATTTTCCACTGCTTCCATTTGACATTTTTTCCATCAACTAAAAACTAGAGACTACGGGAAAACCACTATGAGATAATGAAAACCGAGATAGGTTATTGTAGAGGGGCCCAACATGATCTCATAGAATTAGATGAGAATTTTATAAGCATCACGGTGTTCGAGTAACCTCATGCTGAAGTTTGTAGCCATTTTTCCCTTTGGACCCTTAAGGGATAGATCTGGTTGAACGTAGCTCGGAGCGATTCAAATGAATACCTTGAAATTTCCTCATCAAGCTTCACACGTGCCTTTTTAATGGCTTAAAATCATAATTGAGATTTGTCAAGATCATCAAAATAAGGATGTTGCATTGCTTTTCTGCTTGAGATTCTCTTGGATGGCTCATAAATCTACATTTTATGCAAGGGGACACCAATCAATGTTTGCCTGGTTACATACAAATACACAAAGTAAAATAAGATGATAGCATTGGCATCAACCAAATTGACGTGGATACAAGTATAAATTAATGAGAACCATTGTGTCAAGTATTGCCTCATGGTTAGACTCAAGGACCTTCCACACGGTCTTGTTCAAAGTTCTACCCCCATATTTTCTCAAAGGAACATTGGATGCCACGACAAGGTTTGAGTAATGAAGAATCTTATGATACATGTCAAATTTCTCAAACAACCAATGTTTAACACTCTTATGTGGGTACCTTCTCAGCCATGTTCCAGTAACAACAACTGAGCCTGTAGGGTATTCAATGTTTTCTCCATCTATAATTGGGGCTTCCAATTTCTTTTTTGCCTCAACACGACACAAGTAATAGTATGTACCCTCTTCGTTGTCTTCATCTACAATAACTGCATAAACATTCCCTACATTTATATATGTGGCATATCTCTTGAAATTAGTCAACATTATGAATACAGTACAAAGTAAGATAACAATATGGAATTTCAAATACTAAGCAAGTAGATATATTACCTGGTTGAACTAGATCCGCTACATGGTCAAAGTAGACCGATGATTCCATCCATGTTAGTTCCAATGCCATCGGAGGGCAATACGTGTGAAGTGGGCTAAGATAACTTGTCAACCATTTGTCAACCCACTCCCCTAACTCACAATCATTTCAGGCTTGCATTGTACATGAAGAAAAAAAGCATACCAGCTTACGTGTATTGATACTCCATGAACCTGCATTTGTGCTAAGGAAAGAGTGCAACTCACTCAATCCAGTTAGTGTACAACAATCCTCATATGGTGCAATGTTAGTATCATCCATCAACCAAAAAAATCTACGAACTAAAGACGTACCTTCATTACCTAGACCCATCAAACCATTACACCACTCGACGATTGATCTTGCATTTGTCAACTGTGGAATGCCTTTATACTTTAACTCTTCTCGTGCTAATGCTCTTTTCACGCATGATCCTACATCGTCATGCTCCCCCTTTCCATGTCCATCCTCACAAAAGTTCCACATATGTTGAACACGTGTAGTGAGATGCATCCTGCACAACGAGTAGAACATGCGCACATTCTTGAACTGTGTTGCACAATTATCTGACCATATGATATGCCCCTTTGAGCCAAATGATTGTAGAACATCTAGAAGCAACCTTGCACAAAATCTGGAGAATGCGTGCGATCATCATTGATATAAAAGTGATACTCCCTCAATACCTTCCTTTCGTCCTCTGTACTTTCAGCTGCATGTATGAATTCTATGTGCACAAATATCGAAACATGTGTGGAGTTGTAATACTGTAACTGTACCTCACGCTATGGCTATAGAGTGTAGTTCTTTGCAATGTCAACCACTGATACTATGCTACCAAGTGGAAAGGTGTCCTTGCATAGCTTGAATTATGTGTCCAGCCATCGGGCTCTATGGGTATGCCTTGCATACTCATACACTAGATTCTCACAAAACATGGACATGAACTAATACACTGGAATCTTCTGAATAACCAACTCACACCTTTTGCTTCCACTCCATCTTTTGTAGCATATGCCACTATTTTATACTTCCTGAACTCTACTAGTTTTTGTCCCACCTCATATGTGCTTTCCATATGTTGACATACTAGCATTCATTGCAAGCCACCGCAACGCTCGCATGAACCATCCAAGCATGTTGTCATATAGAATATTTGGCCATCCTCTATTTCACATAAATTTTTTGATAAGAACTTTCTTGAAGATTTTGGTGGGGCTTCTATGCCACAATCTTGCAAAAAATGATTAGTATGCAAATGTAAACATATAGAACGATAAACATCATAATGGTTAGAGAATTCAATATGTAGTTTATAGCAACAAGTAGTGCATGTATGATTTATCTTGACATAAAAAGGTTTAATCATTTCAAATTTTTTTTGAGAAATACTAATTTGAGGATAAGAATTTTGAAATTTATGAAAAAATTGGGTTTAAGTCGTATCCAAAAAATGCTTTGGATGTGGCTCACTGTTTCAACTACCGATTCTCCTTCTTATGACATCCCTTTGATTCAGAGATGGCCTTGTATTATTCTTCCAGTAATCTTCAATTAGTGTTCTCAATGCTTCAACAACATTTTTATCTTTGCAGTGGTAGTCTCCTCGAATGCCCATACTCATTTTGAACTGTGCCCTAATTCTTGCCACCTTTGAACTGCTTCTTTTGATAAACTTTTCACTACCCCATTTGTTCACGAATCTTTAATGAGGTGAGGACTTTGTTTTGATAGTTACCAAAGTCAATGTAGTGACACGTCGCGACATTACTACCCTTGAGCAGAGGTCTTCTACCTGACACTATCATCACAAGCAATCACTAGATCTTTCACAATAGTAAGTGTTTCACTTGATGCATCTCAATGTTCTCAACCCAAGAGTCTTCATGATGTTTCTGTACTTTAAACCTCGCATCATTTGAACAAATAGTTGACATCTTACAGTCTCATTTATCCTTTCAAAGAACATTTTCCAAATCTTATCAGCATATCTTCTACAAGTGCATTCTAGAATCTTACCTTCCATGTGCTGCAAAATATCCTCATCAATATTAATCAAAAACTTTGGCTTTCTACGCAAAATTCTAGGTGGTGTTCTCTTAGGTACATACATCTCAAGATTACCAATTTCATCAATATTTAATTGAGGTGGGCTAGATTGCGTACCTTTGATCGAGGGTGGAATAGAAGACATAGCTTGTTCCTCACCTCCGAGTGATGATGTACTCTCAACTTCAGATGTGGTGGATGGTGTCCAACAATACTCACTTGTGGTAGATGGTGTCCCTCCATATTCACTTGTGCTTAATGGTGTCCCTTCGTATTCACTTGCGGTAGAGGGTGTGTCTCCAACTATAGTATCTACATCTCCCCTAGCACAACTCTTTCACATTCGTGCCCTTTGAGCTGCCAATTTCTTTTCTCTTTTTGATAGTTGAGGTTCCTCTTCAACTGGCTTGTTTTCAACAATTGTTCCCAATTTCTGCTTTTCACGATATTCCCTCATCCATTTTTTCTCTTTATCTTTGATGGCTTGGAGCTGATCATCTGTTACTTTTTTCCTTTTAACAGTTCATTTCTTTGGCATGATGAATAATTTTACCTTGCAAAAAGTGCTAAATTGTGAAATTAACTAATTGAAAGCTTTGGAAGCATACACAAAGAAAGTCAATGAAAGCTGGTTTGTATAACTGTTTGAAAAAATAACTCAATGATAGCTTTGGAAGCATACACAAAGAAAGTCAATTGTTAAATTTAACAAAATTCCTCAAAGAGATGTGGTTTAAAAATGTAATAGGAAAGTGTATCGAATTTTGTGATTTAAAATGTCCATTGACTATGTAAGGTTGTAACATGACAAATTGGTGCGGGAGAACCTAGGTCATGAAATTCCTTCAAAAGGATAATTTGTTCAATTTGTAATGTTCAACTAAATATGATGAGTGAAGGTCATTAAATGATGAATTTAAATGTATTTTCACCATGAAATAGGTCACTAGGTGATATTATTGAAAAGTTTCTTTTTATAACAAAAGTTGTCAATTATTGTAAAAATGTAAAATTGCACAAAAGTAGGAAGGTGAAGAATCTTTTTTGTGGAAGGGCAAGGATGGGTTGATGAAGATGAAGAGGCAGTTACTTCAGCTGATTTAGACACCTTTAAAAATAATTGTAAGCTCGAGAAAGGCAGGTCTTGTATCCCAAAAATCCATAAAAACTAATAAAAAAACCTCTGCTTAGTTATTTTGAAAAGCTTTTCTATTCTTGTTTTCAGGTTGCATAGTGATTCAAGCATTCTAAGATTTGATTCTCGTCAAGGAAAGATACTTCTTTCATTCTTGAAATTTGTAGGAATTGTAATTCAAATAATCAATCTAATTTGAACTTAGTTTCCTAAGTCTCGGTCTATGGTTTCCTTAGAATTGTTTAGAGAGCCTAAAAAGTGATTCTTATCCATTCCACCAATGTAGGCCTAGTAGGTCGGTGGAATGGATCATATTTAGTGTCTTTTCAATGTGAAGATGTGTGTGGCAGGGGTAAATATAAATAAGAAGTCGGGATACTATTGCATGAACAAAATTCTGAATTTTCTCATTCAAAAAAATGGTGTTTTCAAGTAGGGTTTGAGGAAACAACATGTAGAGGAGCTTAGAAATGATTTCAAAATAATTTGCAGACATAATGAAGCATGTTTCAATTGTTGGGAGGAGTAGTAGAGGTTTTGCAAATGTTTCATTAAAGAAACCCTCATGGTTGGTGTGTTTTCACCCTATAATCAAATGTTTACTGATTTTGTGTATTGATGGGCATTTCCCATCTTGAAAATTGTTTATTTGTGAGTTTCTACACATGGCCTAAGACTGTTTGCAGGTTTGGTGGATTAGTGAGTAGTTCTATGATGATTTTCTCTTATAAATTGACCTATTTAAGGGCTTTTACCAGAAGACAGCATGTTGGTTCTACTCTATTTTGTGAAATAAGTGTATAAAGTTTTATAGTATGTTGAAAAGGATCAAAATAGCCTAAGAATCTGTATTGGGATTGTGTAAATGCATTATGATAGAAAAGGAATCACCCAATTAGATGGAATGTTGGCCTCCTAGAGATATTTGGCATTGTTTTCTAAAAACAGAGAATATGTAGAAATAGCGATTTCAGGAATGTTGTTAAGTGCTTGGGAGCAGTCTCATTTGTGATGCAACAGTTGTGTCTATGCTTGGTAATGTTTTGAAGGTATATTGTGAAATATTTGATGATTTGGGCATATGTTTCCAATATATGGCAATGGTTTCTTGAATGCAAAGTAGTCAGAGTGTGTCTATACTGATATATTGGAATATTACAATCAAAACATAATGAAATTGGTATCTTAAAGCTCTGGTGATGCTTGTTGTTGTTGTTACAAATGGTGTTTAAGTGAAGATAGGTTGATGGATGTGTTGATTTGAGAAAAGATATCTTAAATGGTTGGGATGATGATTCATTGTAAGTCTAAGGAATAGAGGTGTTTGATTGTTTTTTCCTTGAAGGGGTAAGTTGAGTTGATGAGTGATTTTTGTATTGTTTATGACAAGAAAAAAGTTGAAAGTTGATTTTGAAAATGGTTTGCTATATGGAGATGGTGAATTGGCTACTGATAGCCTTATAACTTGAAATGAAATAAATGGATTTTGGTTGAATGAAAAGTAGTTTTGGATGAATTTGAAAAAGTTTGTATAAATTGATCTTTTACTCTTTATTGATTTGGGAAGGAAGTTCCTTAAAGAAATGATGTTATTGAGTGGCTTGGAAATCTGATATTGCATCACAAACAAACAATTTGATCAACATGG
>VDFB02097916.1:0-17225 GCA_007258455.2 Sequoia sempervirens
TTGAGATTATTTGGCATCACTTTTAGTGCAAGGGTGTAGCACTGCACCTTGAAGTTACTCACTATACCCCTTGAGATGAGATGAAAACCCTCGGCTTAGTATAAGCTACTTGTTTACTTGTAGCTTTCAAGGAAGAAGTTGATTGGGTCATCCTTCCAATCTTGGAGGCCCCTAGTTGTCTTCTCTCACAAAGACAAGTGTGAATACACCCCCTGAAGGTGTCCCTATAGTTGCATTGAAGGAGATTCCAAGTTGTAGGCTTGAATGTGTTGCCATTGGCCATTGACCTTAGGAATAGGAAGTGCTTTATGTGTTTTTATTGTACTATACTAGTGAAAATTGGGGTGAATAACCTTCGAACATACACATATTCACATAGGGATTTGATAATTCAATAGCCAAAAAATTGTTTTCAGAGTGTTTACTATGTTTACAATCACATTTCCAAAAAAAATACAAAACAAAAACCATTCCAAAACATCAAATTTGGAATAAAAAAACTATGAGCTGCATTTACTAGTGATAGTGCACCACAATTGTGAAAATCTACACCACGTTGGCTAGATAGTGAGCCACAACTGTTGAAACATAAAATTTGGGGAAAATATTTGTCCAATCTTATTCTTAGAAATATTATAATAATGACCTTGTTCTATGATCACAGACTTGTAGTCCATTTCATCACATTCATTTAGGTTGCATTGCTTTGGTGTAGAAAATTGCATCACCTACCTTGCATTGCTTGCTTAGCCTTAAGACATTCTAAGTCATTTGCACCTCTTAGATTGTAGATTAGGAATCCTACCATATCCTTGATCAGTCCATTGTTACATTCTTACATTTTCTATGACCTCATCTTTTCTATCAATCAATCTTCTTCATCATTGGGTCTCAAACTTATGTCTTAGTTTAGACTTGCCTTGTCAAAACATCATCTTATCAACATCTTGTTCTTTTGAGGTCATAACAATTTGGTTTATTACATTGTACTACCATATCTTGGTTGGAAATCTTTTTCTTAGGTCTAAAGGTGCATACCCTTAGTTTCATTTGGCATACCTTAATCTTAGTTTCATATCAAAATATTATTCATAGTATCATTAGGTCTCATTGTACATCATATCCTTTGGTAATAATGTCATTATTATCATTGCATTTCAAACCTTATTCTTAGGTGCATTAACATTTGACATCCTCATACCTTCAAAAATTCAAAAATTCAAAAAATATAGTAGTCTCATCTTGCATTATCACCTTTGGATTATCAATCCTTAGGTTACAATTCTTACATGGTTAAAACAAGGTCATGAGAAAAAATAAATGACATAGAATCTTCAAGTGATTCCCCTTTCAATCCCACAAAGGAAAAAAACCTTGGGTCAAATTCAAATCCACCTCAAACACCACAAAGAGAAACATCAAATCCATTTTCCAATCTCAGATTAACTAATGTTGATAGACATTACCCCTGAAGAAACTGAACATGCTACCCAAGATCTAAGAATAATACAAATTGTGGATGAGCTTGTTAGCATAGACCCAAACAAATTCTTTGTCACACTTGCTCAAAAAGTTCCTAAACTCCCCTTTTATTTTGACACTTCCACAATTGTAGAGGGAATAACACAATCACAAACTCAAGCTCCAAATCAATACACATTCACACAAGGTCAACCTATTTCACAAAAAATGTTCACTAGTCTACCCCTTGGGTCCACAAACACATTGCAACAACTACACACATTCCTTATCCACATATATTTGGAGCTAAGAGAATGCACACTATGTCCTAAGGATCAACATTCACATTTGAAAGCTCATCTTCCAACCCCATGGGTACAACATTTGTAAATCTATTTGGCACACAAAGCAATGCACCCTTAATCAATGCAAATCAAAATCCACCAAACAAACAAGGAGAAACCACATTGTTACATCTAAGGTGCCAACACAAATAATCAATGCTACACCAATTACCAACATGACTTTTGGAAAAAATCTAAACACCAATCACCTTCCATTGCAACATTATGTCACACCAAATGCCAATTTCATACCACAAAATCAAATCAATACCAAATCCACATTTACACCCCTTTATCAATAAGGAAATTTGAATCCTTTGTAACAAAATGTCAATCCAAGTCAAACATTGGGGCCAAATTTATCATATAATCACCTCAACGCTCCCAACATTAATGTTGATCCACTTATGCAAGGAAAATCCAACATGACACCATCCCCTATGGACACCTTAATGCAACAAATGTAAGCAGTACAATGGAAAATGGAAAACATACAATTGGTGACAAATAAGAAGACACATTCTATGGAGGAATTGTGTCCTTACCCTTGCAAATTGTTGTAAAATTTTTAAAATAAGTTGTAGAATGCATAATTTAGGAAGTTGAATTATTAGTTAGGTCCAATACCTTAAAGGGGAGCAAAACATAGTGTGAAATTGTCATGGGTGACAATTTATGATGCTATGGACCTAAGTAAACCTTACATGTGAATAGGACCTACTAAGTGAACTAGTTAGGTAAAACAACTAATTTACACCAACGTCAATTTTGTCTTGGAGTATTTTAAGTGAAATCATCATTTGCATTCTCAATTTGAAGTTTTTTTATAATGTCACATTAGTCATGTAGATTTATGGGTACAAAGGAAGCCAACAATCTTCCCTCTATATATAATAGGCCCTAAAAATGTTGCTCAACACAACCAATTTCATAGTTACAAGAATAAACATCAGAAATTGGACTCCATTTATTAACAAGATCAATGGACTTATTTGCATGGAAACAAAGTGTCCCAAGACCAAACTATGGATGTGGCTTATTCCAATACATTGGAAGTTTCAAAGGATCCCTATCAAAGACTCCTAATCTTTTCTAATAGTAGATTTTATTTTCTAATACTCTTTTGCAAAGTTATAATCAATCAAAGAGCTCAAAATCACAATCTCATCATGAAGCATATCAATACTCCTCAATCAATTTTTATTTTCTATGTCAATTAGACAAATCTCTATTTAATTTAATCTTAATGTCTTTATTAATTTTTTTATTCTCTTAATTTTAAGTACAATTATTAATTATTTTATGTTATATTTATTATTTATTGTAAGTACGTGCAGACATTATATCAACTCTAGACCCATATACATAATTCAATAATTTACCTGGTAAGAATCTATGATATTCAATTGATCTTATGGCTGCATATATATTAATTGTTTTTGATGTTTTCTTTTCTTTAAAGGAAGTGCTTATAATAAGGCTGTAAGAAAACTACAAATTTAGTATTACAGATTTCCTCAGCTGAAACACAAGTGTATATTTAAATAATGGTGAAAGCATTCAATGTCTTCTCCAGGAGAGACAAGCTGAAGAAAACATGTCTGCTGTTGTTTTGTGTGTTTTCATTTGGATTTTGTTCTTGTATTATTGATTTGTATGTTTACACTTTTCAATATTGATTTGGTAGAAAGATTTTCCTCAATCTAAATTTTGTGGTAACATTAAAATAATGGGTGAAAAGATTTATGGGCCAAAAGTAATGTCTTACAGAAGAAGAAGAAGAAAGAGCTAGAGACCAAATGAGAAAAATACAACACAATAGCCAAATTAGAAACTTTGTTATTATCCAACTGTCGTGATTAAGGAAAAGAAATGAAAACAAATATATGAGCATTTAGCATGAGGAATGAGAAAGTTATCATCACGGTTTGGGAGTTAATTTCTGATAGAGGATTTTCTTAATGGTTAGGGCAATTTTTTATAATTGAGAGTTTTTTTAGTTTTATAGTTTGAATTGTTTGATATTTTATTCATTTATTTTTATTATTTATGTTTTTATTTTTTTAAAGATTTTGTCTTATTTTAATTTTTGATTATAATATCAAATGTTATTTATTATTATTTTTCTTTTATACAAGACATTTATCAAAAAAAAAATTATAATTCAACTAAATAAAAAAATAATTTAGTAATGTAATTTATATTTTACAAGTAATTCACAACAATAATATACAAAGTTTTTTTCTATTGTAAAGGGTTTCGGGACCCTTCAAAACCTATTTTTTATTCTCAAAAATAATATACAAAGTTTGACAATTATGATTGTACATAACTTCAATTTCATATATTATATGTACTCATTTCTATTGATCAATTTTGATTCTTACTCTTCCTGATTTTTATCTAGGTTTAGATTTAGAATTTGTTCAAGTGACCAAGGCCATTTGTGTGATTTGTGGATATAAATAAAATAAAATAAAATAAAATTTTAATCTAAATTTTGGGTTGATCCTATCCCTCAAATTAATTGTTATGCATTCACTCCAAGAGTGAAACATTTCACTTTCCATAATTAGAATTGTACTTAAGGGATAAGTCTAGTTTAGTATATGCATCAAATCTTCTAGTACTAAGCACATAGATATATTCAAAGAGCATCTTGCATTAAATTAAGGTATGTTAGGATTAAAGTTTCATTTACCCAGAAATCATATATTATTCATGTGTCGTCAACACTTTTTGAATGTGTCCTTTGATAAATGGGGTGTAATCAAAATTTATTCCTTGAGAATCTTGGCATTAGTTATTGTATGCATTCATGAAGGAGGTGGAGTTGGCAATGGTAGTCATGAAGCTCTTTTAGCAAATTTCTCAATTTGGATGTGAGAATTAATTAGTGGAGCATCTTAAATGTTATTGGTGGGTCTCATATGAATTGGGTGTTAATTTTGGACTCCCACCTTGAGATATGAGACATTATATAGGAGCTAAAGTCAAAATTCCATCTATTATTGATATGAAGGTTATTTCCTCTATTCATGAATCATTGGGAGTTACATTTACTATTCTTGGAAGCATCTCTTCAATTTTACTGTGGGAAATTTTATATTTTACTATGTTTTGATGGTACATTATGTGGAGAAAAAAATTGTGGAATTCCTTTATTGACCCCTTATTCGACCTACACACAATGAGTTAGATGTAATACATAACTTAAATAATGAAATATAAAAGCACACACATGATAGAGAAATGATAGAGGCAAGGAATAATGATGCAAAGCAATAACAAGAAGCTTGCATGAAGCCTCCATTATGATGGCATGCATATTCTTTAAATGTGAGAGTATGTGGATTTTCCTAGCTAGTAGATACTTATTCTAGTAGCATAAGGTTAGCATATGAGTGATGAAATGAGGGTGGAATGGGATTCTTAAATATTATTTTAAGTTGAAAGTAGAGGGTTAGGATGAAACAATAGAATGAAGGGTTGATATTTAGTTGTATGGATAAGATTCATAGCCTTTTCGTAAATGTCAATAAAGGGTGAAAGACTATGTAACATTTGTCATTCTCAATTCATTTATGATTCTATGATGTTACAGTTCTATGATAAAATTGGAAGTTCTCTATTGATTTTTATTAGATTTAAAGTATATTTTAATGTATTTGTGTATATTGTGAGAGTATATTATCATTGATAATTGATTAAAGGTGAATATAAGTATGTTTTCCTAACAATTTTACTAAGATATGTGGTCAAAGATTATGATGTGCAATAGGAACATGCATCGAGGAAGAACAACTAAATCCTAGTGTTGAAATATTTTAAAATAATCCAAGTATGTGAGAAAATATTAATTAATTAATAGAAAAATAATTTATTTTATTTAAAATAAATAATGTAATGCATTATATTACACTATTTATTTATTGTGACCATTAATTTCTTTTGTAAAAATAAATAAGTTTTAATTTATTTATTTATTTATTTATTTTTTATTAGTGAATGGAAAAAGATGATTTTCTACTAATATTTTTAAAATAAATTCTTTTATCTTGATAAATAATTGACAAAAAAAAAACTTTAATATTATTAATTTAGGAAATTAATGTGAATAAAAATAAAAATCTATCCATTATTCTATCTTTTTTTTTAATCTTTGGGAAGGAAAATGATAGATTTATTGAAAAAAAAAAAACGTATTTTTCGTATTCTTCTTCTTTGAATGATTAATATTTTATTATGTAAGAGGGGAATGTAATACCCCCATGTTGTTGATACTCTTTCTACTCTTTGATACTCTTATGTGTTGGTTTGTTACTGATGAGCAAGTACTAGTTCACCCACCCACGTGGATCTATAGTTTGTTGGTTTCCACTTGACATTGCCATGACACATGATACTTATGTGGTGGCTAGATTATTTGGTTATGCCATGGTTTCGCACATTATATATGTCGATGTTGTGATCAAGGATGCTGCCTGATGGCTGAAGTCTAGCATATAGCATCACCGCCATGAGCCACACTGGCACCTTCACCGTAGGTCCGTAGCTGAGATTTGTCATTACTTGGAGCATCATAGCAGAATTGCAAGGATAAAAGTCTCAACTCCACCCGCTGCAAGACAAGGCGAGCATTAAATTAACCAATGTAACGCCTGTCAGGCAAACCCTTATAGAACACACACATAACGTGGAACAATTTTTTTAAATAATAAAGAAACATGATTGAACCAAATCATATAGCAACACATAATATTAATACTATCTTCAAATGAGGTTACATTGCAACCACAAAACAAAATAAAGATAACGAAAACAACATAACCATTTAATTTATGAAAACCATATACAATGATACAACCGATAGCCATGATGCGAGTATAAAAACATCGCACAATTACATCCATGATAAATCCTTTAACAAGATCCAAATCAAACCTAACTATTACATTGTTTTACGCTTACATTACAATTTTCTTTGATACATGAATTACATTGAATTTCCCAACATGGGGATTGATACAAGAATAATGAACATGAAGTACAACTGATCACTGGTACAACTCCACTGCGGAAAGCTGAAAAGACAAGATGTTGATGGGGAACCCAACGGGTGCGGAGCACGTTCCACCCAACCATGTGAATTACAAGTAACTCACCCCCCGTGCTCAGAGGTGACGAGGAAGTGAACCCGACCATGAAAGTCGACCGACTCAACAACAACACGATACAAAACAAGTACAACTCATAGCTTACACTGAACAACCATCAACTTTCACAAATCACATGACAAGATAAAACCAAGAACTCATCACGATAACACGAGGTACTATCACTTAACAATCATGAATCAATTCACAAGAATTCAAGGAAACATCACAAAGAGATAACATCTAGAGGCAACAACACAAAGCACAAGGGTGTCAAGTGGAGAGTGTCATCGCATAGCTCTCATGGGATTTTCTGGCCCTTCCTCCAACTGAGGCGCTGGCACCCATCTACGGATATCCTGGCCCTTCCTCCTAACTGAGGCGTCGGCACCATAGGGTAGCTAATGCGGAGCCAATAGTCTCTCGTGAAGATGATACTATGACTATGCCAACCACGGCCTTCTCAGTCTATCACTAGTCTAAGGTAGCCCTAATGCATAGCCGAGGAATCCAATGTTTTATTATCTTGTGTTTTTAAACTACCCAACCCCCTAAATCTATTGTTTAGGTTATCACTTGTTTAGCTTACTCATTCGTGGGTTATCCTGAGCCCTTCCTCATCCTGAGGTGCCGGCGCCCACGAAGAGCCACTCTCCCTATGACCCCTAATATGAATCAAAACTAGGCAAGGGTTGAACTAAAACATATAAAGCATAACTAAAACATATAAAACATAATACTCAAAACAAGCTCATGCGAGGCATTAACCCTCTCGCGATATCTCATAACCAAAAGTCTTAACAAACCGTTCAACCCTTCCTAACATAAATCATCTAGTATCAATTTCCAAAAGTATAACCAAACGAGGATAACATTTAAAGCATAAAACTCAACACAAGAATATACGAGGCAAATCCATCTCGCTATAAATCGTAATCACAACGACTACAACCACGTACAACCATTCCAAATAATAAAGCTCAAAAGCATGTAATACTCTAATCGCAAAGATACAAGTATAAACATCAAAGATATAAGACAGGCCTCTGGGGAAGACCAAGATTTACAATAATCCAATGAGGTTCAAAAACACAACAGAGATCCCACATCACAAGATAAAGGTCAATAACAATAAATAGAAGACAATAACAAGATCACACAATTATCTAACTCGAGAAGACGATTCGACCAATCACGTATAAAATCTATTACATGCACTCAGTTTCCACGATCAAATCTACCATAACTATTTTACAATAAAATAATTTTACACTATTATTTAAATTTTATCCCAAATAAGTCATACAACCTAATATTCCTATTTAAAATAAAATAAGACAATATATATATATATATATATATAAATATATATAATCCTACTGAACAAATATTAATAAAATAATTCATCATTTATATTTAATATCATTTATACCAACTTAAATTTTATTATACAAAAAAAATCACTTAATATTCTATTTCTAAACAAAATTATATCTAAAATTATTTATAACAAATAAAATTCATTGAAAATAACTTATAAAGATTTTTAATAAAATAATAAAAAAAAAATTATTAATCTAACATATATTAAAACCAAACAATAAAAATAAAATAAAAGTAAAGTAAACAAGTCATATTATATAGATCAAACGAAATTTTATAAACAAAAATAAAAATAAAAATAAACTAAAAAAATACAAACATAAATATAAATAAACAAAAAGGTCGTAGCCCTTTTACTGCACACAGCAGTCTTTAGACTGCTGCGCACAACAGTCTAAGCAGTACAGTATGGCAGGCGGTGGGGGCCGAGGGTACGGCTTCGGTCGTCCCTTCGCCCTCCCCTGCATTTATAATATACATTTTATTTTATTTTAATAAAAAACAAATTTTTAATTTATAAGGCATTAAACTTCCGTCCGGTACGAAAAAACAAACCGACGGCTATTCGCCCATAAACTAAAAACAATTTTAAACAAAAATATTTCGAATATATACTATGAGCATAGAATTTAACTAATATATAATTTTATATGTATATATATATATATATATATACGAATTTGTATGTATATATATATATATATTTGTAGAATATAACTACTCATAAATTAGAGAGGAAAAAGTATTTTAGTCACAGGCACAGAGGACAGTAAGATAGTAGAACCATTATATATATAAACATTATATATATATATATATATATTATTTTCGTAAATATAAAAAAAAGAGACAGAATACAGAGAAATAGATTTTCCTAACTGTTAAGCAAAAAACAGAGGAAAATAAGAGAAATAACATAGATCCATCATATATTAAAATACTGAGAAAACCCCAAATTTTATTTTCTTCAAAAACTAAATCATCTTTTTCTAAAATTCTATTCTGATAGATTGTATGGTTCAGAAGATCGGGGTTCTTGATTTGACAAAAAAATGGACAGTATAGTTGCTATGATTTTCTTTGTTTTCTAGTTTAATAAATTGCCCTAGTTTTCAGTTTTCAACAAAAGTTTTCTATATTCACAAAAATTGTTTTTGATTAAATCTATTTTTCTTTTCAGAAACAGATAGATAACAAAAAGGGTACGAGAAGAAGACTATGAGAGGAACCTGGAGTCCAATGCAAATTTGAAGATGCCTGCTTGACTCTGATGCCCTCGAATCTGATTCCAATCCTTAGTCCAGAACGAACTCAACAATCACTAGAGCACTGTTTGTTCTGTGCTGTGTGAGAGCCTCTAAAATTCATAATTAAATAAAGTAGTACTTTCATCCTTCAAAGCTCAAAATCCAGTTAAAAGAAAAAATCAATTCTTTAAAACGCTTTTTGACTCTATAATTTCTATTTGGATCACACTGTCTTTTTAATTCTTTTATTTATCTTATTGCTTTAATTCCTGTTTTTTCAACTTTTCTTACACCTCACATTACATATTTATTTTAATTAAATTATTCACATAATTATCCACCACCAATTTAATTAATTAAAATAATTAAGCATGTTTAATATTTAATTAATAATTAAATTGCAATATCATATTTTCAAAAATAATTAAAATAATTAAATATTTAAATATCATTAATCCAACATTAAAATAAATAATCCTTTCAATCATTAAGATAAATCATAATTATAAATGCCCTCAAAATAACTAAGACAAAACCCATAACACAATAGACAATGACGACAATTACACAACATCAACTATACCAAACAAATGAGACGACCTGACATCATGGAACGGGAGGACTTCATCGTCACCTCTGTATCAACATTTAACCGTTGGGTTATTGGTGCTCGCCCTGTCCTGCCAAAGCAGATGGAATCGAGACTTGTACCTGCAAATCCTGCATACAAACGAAGTTGTGTACATGTGCATACGTATATATACATAATCATCAAAACATTAAATCGAAGTACTGTATTGTGAGAAGGAATCGCAACATAGCAGGGCACTCGCGAATGAGTGATGCCATATTGTCCTTCATCACATCTAATTCTTTTGGCTCACACTGTCTTTTTTATTCTTTTATTTATTTTATTGCTTTAATTCCTGTTTTTCAACTTTTCTTGCACCTCACATTACATATTTATTTTAAATGATTTATTCACATAATTATCCACCACCAATTTAATTGATTAAAATAATTAAGCATATTTAATATTTAATTATTATTTAATTGCCATATATGACTTTCAAAAATAATTTAAATATTTAAATATTTAAATATCATTTAATCCAACATTAAAATAAATAATCTATTTCAATCATTAAGATAAATCATAATTATAAATGCCCTCAAAATAACTAAGACAAAACCCATAACACAATAGACAATGACGACAATTACACAACATCAACTATACCAAACAAATGAGACGACCTGACATCATGGGCAGGAGGGACTTCATCGTCACCTCTGTATCAACATTTAACACACGTTTGGGGTTATTGGTGCACTGCTTTGTCACGCCAAGCGGATGGAATCGAGACTTGTACACAAATCCAGCCTGACGAAGTTGTGTACATGGCGCATCGATATATATACAATCATCAAAACATTCGTCAATCTTGTGAGAAGGAATAGCAACATAAGCAGGGCACTTTCATGACCAGTGATGCCATATTGTGTATGCATCTACATTGCGCAGCTCCTGTCTTTTTATTCTTTTATTTATTTTATTAACATTCACCATTTTTCAACTTTTCTTGCACCTCACATTACATATTTATTTTAAATGATTTATTCATAATTATCCTACAATTTAATTGATTAAAATAATTAAGCATATTTAATATTTAATTATTATTTAATTTGCATATATGACTTTCAAAATAATTTAAATATTTAAATATTTAAATATCATTTAATCCATTTAAAATAAATAATCTATTTCAATCATTAAGATAAATCATAATTATAAATGCCCTCAAAATAACTAAGACAAAACCCATAACACAATAGACAATGACGACAATTACACAACATCAACTATACCAAACAAATGAGACGACCTGACATCATGGAATGGGAGGACTTCATCGTCACCTCTGTATCAACATTTAACCGTTGGGTTATTGGTGCTCGCCCTATCCTGCCGAAGCAGGTGGAATCGAGACTTGTACCTGCAAATCCTGCATACAAACGAAGTTGTGTACATGTGCATACGTATATATACATAATCATCAAAACATTAAATCGAAGTACTGTATTGTGAGAAGGAATCGCAACATAGCAGGGCACACGCGAACGAGTGATGCCATATTGTCCTTCATCACATCTAATCTAACAATTCCAATATAACCAATAAATCAACATTTCTAACTAACAATCATCTTATAACATATCTAATTAAATCACTGCATCATATCATAATTCTGAAAATCAACTAACATTACCAACCACAATGTCATATAAAATAATCATGTCTACTAATGGAATAACATCATCATCAAAATTCTAACTAACTAAATCACATACTAACAGTACCATCATAGTCACAAGTAGCAAACGAGCGCATAGCAAAGTAATAAATCCAACTAGCAAGAGGAGGGGTACTACATCCTCCCCCCCATAAAATCAGCTTACTCTTGGAAGCCGGTAAACAAGAGGAAATAAGGTTCCCCAATACAGGAGGCATCCTTACACACCAAGACGGTGAACCAACCCCATTAGAAACTAGAATCAAGCTCACACATAAGAGTAACAAATAATATTAACAAGTATTAATAATATGGGGGTATTACATCCTCCCCCCCAAGGATATGGCTTACTCCAGGAAGCCATAAAATAGATAAGAATAAGCACACAACAACCACACAAAGAACATGCCGCAAACCACACTCACATAACTCACATCACTGGAAACCACATCACACAATGACACAAGGGTTCATAGTGCATCCCTGATAGGAAAGATATCGGTGCATTGTGCACTACACCGAGGGTCCTATCCATTCCCATCAGTTTCCTGCACCATTGCCCTGAGACCGGCTAAAGGAAGAAACTTAAGTTCACAACAAACACAACAAAATAAATGAAACTCTAAACTCTAGGGACTAAACGCAAGGTTACATTGTGAGCACACATAGTGCCCAGTGTATGAACCTATGCTTTGATACCAAGTTGTAACGCCCGTCGTGCAAACCCCAGAGAACACACACATAATGCGAATAATTTTTTTTTTTTTAAATAATAAAAGTAACATGTAACAACATTAAACCAAAATCACATAGCATAACACATAACATTAATACACTTGGTTCTCTGGGGCACGCGAGGTTACATTGCAACCACAAAACAAAATAAAGATAACGAAAACAACTTAACCATTTAATTTATGAAAACCATATACAATGATACCACTAATAGCCATGATGTGAGTATGATAACATCGCATAATTACATCCATGATAAACCTTTTAACAAGATCCAAATCAAACCTAACTATTACATCATTGAAATAATATTACATTACAATTTTCTTTGATACATGAGTTACATTGAATTTCCCAACATGGGGATTGATACAAGAATAATGAATATGAAGTACAACTGATCACTGGAACATCTGCACTGCGGAAAGCTGAGAATACAAGACGCTGATGGGGAACCCAACGGGTGCGAAGCACGTTCCACCCAACCATGTGAATTACAAGTAACTCACCCCCCGTGCTCAGAGGTGATGAGGAAGTGAACCCGACCATGAATGTCAAACTGACTCAACCACATGATACAAACAAGTACAACTCAAAACTTACAAAGAACAACCATCAACTTTCACAGACCACAAGACAAGATAAAACTTAAGAAACCATCACGATAACATGAAGTACTATCACTTAACAATCATGAATCAATTCACAAGAATTCAAAGAAACATCACAAAGAGATAACATCCAGAGGCAACAACACAAAGCAACGAGGGTGTCAAGTGGAGAGTGTCATCGCATAGCCCTCATGGGATTTCCTGGCCCTTCCTCCAACTGAGGCGCCGGCACCCATCTACGAATATCCTGGCCCTTCCTCCTAACTGAGGCGCCGGCACCATAGGGTAGCTAATGCGGAGCCAATAGTCTCTCGTGAAGACGAGACTATGACTATGCCGACCACGGCCTTCTCAGTCTATCACTAGTCTAAGGTAGCCCTAATGCATAGCCGAGGAATCCAATGTTTTATTATCTTGTGTTTTTAAACTACCCAACCCCCCCTAATTCTATTGTTTAGGTTATCACTTTGTTAGCTCACTCATTCGTGGGTTATCCTGAGCCCTTCCTCATCCTGAGGCGCCGGCGCCCACGAAGAGCCACTCTCCCTATGACCCCTAACATGAATCAAAACTAGGCAAGGGTTGAACTAAAACATATAAAACATAATACTCAAAAACAAGCTCATGCGAGGCATTAACCCTCTCGCGATATCTCATAACCAAAAGTCTTAACAAACCGTTCAACCCTTCCTAACATAAATCATCCAGTATCAATTTCCAAAAGTATAACCAAACAAGGATAACATTTAAAGCGTAAAACTCAACACAAGAACATACGAGGCAAATCCATCTCGCTATAAATCGTAATCACAACGACTACAACCACGTACAACCATTCCAAATAATAAAGCTCAAAAGCATGTAATACTCTAATCGCAAAGATACAAGTATAAACATCAAAGATATAAGACAGGCCTCTGGGGAAGACCAAGATTTACAATAATCCAATGAGGTTCAAAAACACAACAGAGATCCCACATCACAAGATAAAGGTCAATAACAATAAATAGAAGACAATAACAAGATCACACAATTATCTAACTCGAGAAGACGATTCGACCAATCACGTATAAAATCCATTACATGCACTCAGTTTCCACGATCAAATCTACCATAACTATTTTACAATAAAATAATTTTACACTATTATTTAAATTTTATCCCAAATAAGTCATACAACCTAATATTCCTATTTAAAATAAAATAAGACAATATATATATAGCAACACTTTATATATATATATATATATATATATATATATATATATATATATATATATATATATATATATATATATATATATATATAATCCTACTGAACAAATATTAATAAAATAAGATTATCATCACATTTATGTTAATATCATTTATACCGACAGAATTTTGTTAACACAAAAAAAATACACTTGGCCATTCTAAAACCTGAAAGGTACATATAGAAATTATTTATAACAAATAAAATTCATTGAAGCAACATAAGATTTTTAATAAAATAATAAAAAAAATTTATTAATCAACATATATTAAAACCAAACAATAAAAATAAAATAATAAAAGTAAATAGTCATATTATCACGGATCAAAATTTTATAAACGAAAGCCAAAATAAAAATGCTTTAAAAAAACAAACATAAATATAAATAAACAAAGGTACATAGCCCTTTCACTTTTGATAGTCTTTAAACTGTACACGCATGGGTCATAAAAGGCTACTTTGCTTGCAACAGTCTTAAAGAGACTATTTGACAACATTCTAATATCTAACAAGTGGCCGGGGGCCGAGGGAGTGACAGGCACAGCCACTTGGCCCCTCCCTGCATTGCATAGCCCTTCATTTACATTTTGACACAACCAAAACAGATTTTAATTTCGTAGTAAACTTGATCCGATGCGAAAAACAAAACCCTGACTATTAAGCCCCATAAACTAAAACAATTTTATAAAATATTTCGAATATATACTATGAGCATAGAATTTAACTAATATATAATTGTATATGTATATATATATATACGAATTTGTATGTATATATATATATTTGTAGAATATAACTACTCATAAATTAGAGAGGAAAAAGTATTTTAGTCACAGGCACAGAGGACAGTAAGATAGTAGAACCATTATATATATAAACATTATATATATATATATTATTTTCGTAAATATAAAAAAAAAGAGACAGAATACAGAGAAATAGATTTTCCTAACTGTTAAGCAAAAAACAGAGGAAAATAAGATAAATAACATAGATCCATCATATATTAAAATACTGAGAAAATCCCAAATTTTATTTTCTTCAAAAACTAAATCATCTTTTTCTAAAATCCTATTTTGATAGATTGTATGGTTCAGAAGATCAGGGTTCTTGATTTGACAAAAAAATGGACAGTATAGTTGCTATGATTTTCTTTGTTTTCTAGTTTAATAAATTGCCCTAGTTTTCAGTTTTCAACAAAAGTTTTCTATATTCACAAAAATTGTTTTTGATTAAATCTATTTTTCTTTTCAGAAACAGATAGATAACAAAAAGGGTACGAGAAGAAGACTACGAGAGGAACCTGGAGTCCAATGCAAATTTGAAGATGCCTGCTTGACTCTGATGCCCTCGAATCTGATTCCAATCCTTAGTCCAGAACGAACTCAACAATCACTAGAGCACTTCAACTTTCTGTTCTTCTGTGTGTGTGTGAGAGCCTCTAAAAATTCATAATTAAATAAAATATAATGCTCATCCCTTCAAAGCTCTCCAAAAATCCCAGATTAAAAGAAAAAATCAATTCTTTAAAACTAGCTTTTTCCCAACTCTCAATTTCTATTGGCTCACACTGTCTTTTTTATTCTTTTATTTATTTTATTGCTTTAATTCTTGTTTTTCAACTTTTCTTGCACCTCACATTACATATTTATTTTAAATGATTTATTCACATAATTATCCACCACCAATTTAATTGATTAAAATAATTAAGCATATTTAATATTTAATTATTATTTAATTGCCATATATGACTTTCAAAAATAATTAAAATATTAAAATATTTAAATATCATTTAATCCAACATTAAAATAAATAATCTATTTCAATCATTAAGATAAATCATAATTATAAATGCCCTCAAAATAACTAAGACAAAACCCATAACACAGCAGACAATGATGACAATTACACAACATCAACTATACCAAACAAATGAGACGACCTGACATCATGGAATGGGAGAACTTCATCGTCACCTCTGTATCAACATTTAACCATTGGGTTATTGGTGCTCGCCCTGTCCTGCCGAAGCAGGTGGAATCGAGACTTGTACCTACAAATCCTGCATACAAACAAAGTTGTGTACATGTGCATACGTATATATACATAATCATCAAAACATTAAATCGAAGTATTGTATTGTGAGAAGGAATCGCAACATAGCAGGGCACTCGCGAACGAGTGATGCCATATTGTCCTTCATCATATCTAATCTAACAATTCTAATATAACCAATAAATCAACATTTCTAACTAACAATCATCTTATAACATATCTAATTAAATCACTGCATCATATCATAATTCTGAAAATCAACTAACATTACCAACCACAATGTCATATAAAATAATCATGTCTACTAATGGAATAACATCATCATCAAAAGTCTAACTAACCAAATCACATACTAACAGTACCATCATAGTCACAAGTAGCAAACGAGCGCATAGCAAAGTAATAAATCCAACTAGCAAGAGGAGGGGTACTACAAGAAGTGTGACTTCTTTCAGACTGAGGTGAAATAGCTTGGTCATGTTGTATCTAGAAAGGGTATTGTTGTGGATCCTTCAAAGATCCAAGCTATTATTGATTGGCCCGTGCCTACTAACGTAGGTGAAGTTCATAGTTTCATGGGTCTGGCTGGTTACTATAGGTGGTTTGTTCAGGGATTTTCTAGGATTGGGCATCCTAATACATCTCTTCAGAGAAAAGGGAAGAAATTTGTCTAGATAGAGT
>VDFB02097917.1:0-15318 GCA_007258455.2 Sequoia sempervirens
CCTGTATTAAAGAACATTGATGAAAGTGAGAAGATACATTCAAACCCAAATAAATAAACAAGCTATTAACATATAGAGTATGCAATATGCATGTAGAAAAGAAGGTTAATACCATGGAATTTTTTCAAATGTGAATGAAAACGACCATGACATATTTTTCTGGAGTTATTAAGTACAAAAACTTGTTTGCCTTCAAACCAAATGGAAGAAACATAATGTTTCTACAAATTATATGCTTAAATTTGTCGTATTAACAACAAATTTGGAGGGATCCATAATAGATAGGTTAACCCAAGGGGCATAAAACTTACAATTGTATTTACAGGAAAGTTCCCACATACATGTTGGAGAATTGTCCATTGACATCTAAAAGTTTCAAGACCCTGTCATTTTTTCCGAGCCAATGCTGCAGCGAGGCTGCCAGCAACAAGTCCTACAGCAGTTGCTGCAAGACCTATCCCAATGACACCATCTGGAACATAAACCAAGCCTTTTAGACAAAACTCTAGCATAGATGACACTTTTCAAGTGAAGCCCTACAACTTTGAGAATACATCTACCATAGTATCTTCCAACTTACAAAATTACAGCTAAGAAAACTGATATTTTGTAAAAACAAATTAATATATGATATCACCTTTAGTTATCTTGTCTTCAATTGATTTTTTCAATGTCAGTGCTTGTCTGAAGTCTGGAGCAATCTGAAGCAAACAAAGATGTGAATATATTAGAGTTTTGGCCCTTGGACATACATATGGAAAGGTGAATATAATCCAGCATGCGATATTGTTGATTAAACAAACATAGACAGCTATTTTGGTGAAGTGTTAATTTATTGCAAATAAAGCAAACAATCTTTAAACTTAAAATATTTTTAACCCGGCACCTTTAAAGATTTAAGGAAAGATCAAAACCTGCAATGCTTGCTCTATATAATGCCTGCTCCTTGTATAATCACCTGCCCTGAAGTGACCCACTGCAAGAAGATAAAGTATCTCTTTCCTTTGTAGAGGTCCTCCACCCTTACCTAAGGCAACTACAAATGCCAAGTACTTTAGCATCTAACTTGACAAGCACATATAGCATAAATTAAAATTATTCAAGAAATTTTTTTCCTTGACATCATTTTAAAACTATGAGAGTTGCAGTAGAGAATTTGTAGAATGTATGCAACACAATTGATGTGGAAGTGTAAATGATCCCAAAGATTTGAAGATAAAGAAAGAAAACAATGCAACTCAGAGCGAACAATTAAATTCATATTTTCAATTTTGACTAATCAGTATTTCTGACAGTTTACACGGAAACATGATACATTAGAAATTAATTCATCTAAACATTGCCATTATTTTATTTCTTTACAATCTTGGTTTTGAACCTGCATTAGATTTTCACTACAGGAGTCCCTTGGACTAACTTGAGCGGGCACATTTTTGTAGCAAACTTCTTTTTGATAGGTTGACAAATGACCAAGTTTTTGTTGCAAGAGGAAGATGCTATAGTATTTGGCAATTTTGTTAGAGGAAACTTTGAACAAGATTTTATATGATACTATGAATTAATCCAGAATGGAAAATTCTGTTAGGGAAAGTAAGGACTTTAGGAGAGTTCTAAATCTTAGTTCTTCTACAGAAAACACTGGAAGATAAATATTTTGGAAATATATTAAGAAAACTAAACTGCTACTATCAAGAGAAGTGCTCCTCAAATATTATTGTTAGTTCTCCAATGAATTTAAAGCAATTCTTCTTATCATGCACAAAAACATACTTTCTCGTAACTTTGGATACTTGGTCCATTTTCCAACTCATGCTTTATAACAATGATATCTCCTGCAATATGTTCTCATGAAAATAATGCACAACAATCTTAAAGGGGAAAAAACCTGGCTGTTAGAAAGGCCCCTGAAAAGTAAGCTTTTTCAAATGATTAGATTATATAGCTAAGGTTGAATTGGAACGAGCAGAAATCATAACATTGGTATTATGGAGGATTCAAAGCCAGAGAACACCGAGGAAACAGGAACATGAAAAAGATTTACTGCTGAAGTCCCCACAGAAAAAGTTTACAATACTAAGGAGAGCTCCTAGGAAAGAATGGAAACATATCCAAGCATGGCAAGCAAAGAGAAAGGAAAATAACCCAGAAAATAGTAGCAAAACTTTCGTTACCAACCACTAGAAAGATGGAATTGATCTGTGGGGCCTTGGCACTCCAGTAGGACAGGAAATGTTTTTGACCTTACTATTGAGCTGATCTTGGGCTTAGAGTGTCAACTAGCATGATTCAGTATTATATTGAGGAGCAACTCAAATGCAACCATGAGGAAATTGAAAATAACTGTCACAGGCAAATAGTCATGGTACAAAGAGGGTAAGGGAGGACCTGGAGGATAACCATCAGCGGAGTGCTACTCTCAAAGCACTCGGAGGAAAGAAATGCTGGTTTGAAACTGTGCAAAAGTACATTTGAACAGTTCGTTACAAGGGAAATCCTCAAACTGAAGGCATGCAGATGTAAGGAGTTTGAAATGTGAAATCAAGCCCATATTTATGATTTATGTCAACGTTGGCAAAAAGTTGAATGAGACGCCTGAATCAATGCATCCAAGTGCCAAGATGATAAAGATTGTGAGAAGAACTATGAAATAGACGGATGCTGTTTGATTGTCATATTCTCTTTCTTCCATCTGCTAATTCGTCAGGATTTGTCTTGACACAAATCCAAGATAGTATTTTGGCTTGTTCATGTTTTATGTCCACGAGTTCCAATATACTGGGAGAACAGGTTCCTCAATCAAAAAATATTATTTAGATTTGTATAATTTTTTAACCCCAATAATAGGCTTAGAAAAATAGACTTTGGAAAACTAAAGTGATAGTATAGCATTGGCATTTTCTCTTGATAATTTGCTTGTGCACAATGAGACCCCTGGTTTCAATACTTGTGAGTGGTGTTTATGTAGATTTTTGGCCATGTAATGTAAACATTTTAACACTAAAAAAGAAAAGTAAATTCACAATTGCCTTTTACCTTCCAACATTGCTATTCCTCGCTGTACATCTACAGCTTGTCGTGAATGTACAAGTGCCCAAGACAACCTCATAATACTCTCTTTCTTGTCTGAATCTTCTGTGACTCCAGCCCACTGTCCAGCTGCTTCCCTTTCACAGTTCTGAAATGGAAAAAATGTATTTGCAAAATGAAAATGGTTTCAGTGAAGGACTCTACACATACATATAAACATTTTTTAGAAATTCTGATGATCACCTATAGATTTATATCAATTAGTGATTGATTTTATTGCTTCTCTTCGTTATCTTTTGTCATTGCACAGGAGGGGAAAGTGGCATATCATACAACTGCCTGCAGAAAAGCATTTGGTTTATACCTACACACCATATGCACGAGCTGCTCCTGCTTTGGTTTGATACAAATACTACAGCTATGCCATTGGCATTCCAGTAATTGTCAATATGCATGCATGTAAAATGTGATTAAGATGCCCCTGTCCATGGGCTTTCCAAATCGCCTCATTCTTCGGCTCATTGAAAGAAAATAAGGTGATCTCTGCCTCAGCCTAGTGTGTGGAAACTAAATTTTGATGGCACTTCCCATGGGAACCTGGGGCCATCCGGGGATTGGTGTGTAATTTGGGATCATGAGGGAAAGGTGCTAAAATCTGCTGTGAAAAAACTCAGTCTGCGGACAAATGTAGAAACCCTAGTTTACGTTTTCACCATGTCAAAATGGTTTGATGATGATTTTAGAGACAGGATTTTTGGACTGTCTTTTGGTTTTTTTGCATAAAATGAAGATTGCGATTTTGCAAGAAAATAAGGAATAAATTCTATAAAAATCATTCATCTCTGGAAACAACTTTATCTATGGTAATATACTGATGCCATTTTATTAATTCAACTTCTGAAACAGTTACAAGAAAGGTTCTCTAACATGCAACATAAAAAGCAATGATCTTTTTCATGAGAACCTGGTTTTATTGCAGCAAGATGAAATATGCCAAATTCTGGAAATGTACTTCCTTCTTGTTGAACTGGTAGAATCGATGCGCAATAACAAGACTACTCCACCATATAAATGCACTAAACTATTTCAGCTCCTTAGCGCCCCAACATGAGACAAATGCAGCTCCAAACACAAAGGCGTTTAGCACGGAAAGAGACGCCTCAACTTCTGAGAATTATGCGGCCGAGGAAAATTACTGAAGATGTCTTCTCTGCTTTTTTCTGGAATGGCTGAAAACGCCTGGAAATCACAAGAACAGTACGGCCTGTTCCAATAAAGGCTTCTCCCTTTATATAATAATGGAACTCAACAAGAAATACCCAGCCGTCCTTGTTAATGCACAGAATCTTCCCCAAAAACAGGCGCTTGACTCAAGATCTGGAAACACGTCTTTTGCAGCTCTATGATGTTGGTACGGCTCATAACCAGCAACTCCATAAACCGTACGGCCTTGGATGAGTACAGCTAATGCTTGGAAATGGACGCCATAAGCAATATTTGTGTTTCGAAAAATGAATTTATGAATCAAACCTCCTGAATGTTTATTATCTTGATGCTCTGCAACGGCCCTGCTGTACCAAAGTACGGCTGATGACAGCAATTAATGATTTGTACGGTTTCTTTAAAACTCTCCAGAATGTCAGTAAAATAGACGCCTCTTTAGACGCCTCAAAGAAAGAGACTCCTCTGTAATGATGTTCTATTGTAAACCCTGAGTGCAAATATCCTCTGTATGCCTACGTAATTTTCTTGGATGAAGAAATCTCTGGTAACAATAAATCGGTGTTGGCTACACGCCTCTGAATCGCTCTTGCTTGGAGATGACAAGTTCTCCAATGTTTGAAACCCTAAAACTTCCGTTCTGTGTGAAGTCTTGATCAATTTTCAATTCAATAATATGCATAATGGCTCAAATCCCAATGCAAAGCCTATATTCTTCTCAAAAGTGCGATTTCCTTAAAGATAGGGAATTTTAAAATATTTGACTTTTAATTCTTTTATTAATTCAATAGTCTCAGCCAAATATTAAATTATAAATTTAATATGCAAAATGGCCCCTTCCCTGATGTTGGGCGACCCCCTCAAATTGAATCACTTAAGTTATAATTTAATATTATAGCTTTATATTATAACCATCAATAATTATTTGTTAATGCAATTAAATATTAATATCTCCGTTACTCATCAGATGATCGATGGAAGGTGGTGAAGTGATTAAAGACATTTGCCAAATCATCTTGCTAAAATGGCGAGGGGTCCCATATTTGCCGAGGAGCTGCTAAAAATAACATTGACAAGAAGACTCGATCGGTAAAGCGAAAGCCAATTGATCAGCTGCTTAATCGAGAGGTGAGCCAAAATCTAGCGACCCTCCTAACCCTCTATACGATACGGTCTCTTGATAAATAATCTTCACGAACTACGATGCTCGCCAAAAATGGGGACATGGCGGAGTCCATCCTCCACGAGTGCTTGACCCAAACGTCTCCAGCTATGAAACTCAATCCTGGAGGGCCCAAAGAAAAGCGTGAAATGTCACACATCTCGAACTGTCTCCTATAGCATCAACAAAACTCAACTGCGCAAGCTATCCCTGGATCCCAAACACAGAGTGAAAGTCTGTCGTGACTGTCATCCTCAGACTGCCACTGCGCTCTACTGCCTCCAACTTCACCGTGCTGAGAATAGTGAAGTAACCCAGTGGGACCCATCCAATACTCAGTACCCGAACTGTCACCACTTGGATCCCAATACAATCGAAACTCACATCCATCTATCATGTGGAGAAAATAACTTCTAAACATGCATGAATCTCTCTGTCCTCTTTGAAACCCTCATGGATGTGATAGTGACCCGACCATCATGCCAACCAATGCCACTGAGCCAAGCCCTGTAACCATGTACCATTATAGAAAAATCTACGACATAGAGTATGGCCCTATCGAATACATATGGCGATGGATAAGCGTACGCAAATGTAATACCCCTCAAACTGCTGGATCAAGTACCTGCATCCGCCAATTCCATCTTGTGAAGATGGTAACTCTGCACACAGTAATGAATTACTCCCCTCGACTGCACCAAGAGAATCACCCTGTGCACAAGAATGGTGCATTGAATACGAATCATGTACAGGTGGATCAAAGAAAAAACTATAAGCACTCCTCACCGTGTACACCTCATTAAACTCCTCTGTGAGTCTGGTTTGGAATTGCGATGCACTGGAACAATCCCAAACACTACAATCATCACCCAACCTGGAACTAATATCAAGAGTACGATCAGCGTCCAACTCGAAGAGTGGGTTATCATAGATCAAACCACCATCAAATTCAAATAATGGATTATTCACAAACTGCACAATCACTCCATACTGATCTGAATCATCCATCTCTGAATTGCTGGAATAATAAATTGAATTGTACTCCTGACTTGGCTCAACCAGCTGCCGATCATAGTCAACTGCATCGGATGAAATGATTGATTTGCTTCCAGGAGAGGGAAACAAATCAACATAAGTACCAATCTCCCAACTGGATGAGACTCTGAATATCTTCTGTGAAGATGGACAAGTGTCGAGGGTTGTCACACAACTCTCTAGTGAATCAACAACCATGTCACAGGAACTATCAATGATCTGCCCTGCATCACCTATTATGGGACTAATCTCAAGGAAACCTGGTGCAACGCGTGGCTCACTGCAACTCTCATCAAGTGCACTCATCCTATCTGTATCAACTGCTCCTGTGACCGTGATGGATGTAACCACATCCTCAACATCTCCCTCACTGCTATGAACCATGGGTGTATACTCCTCACCAACCGCTGCCATGGAAGACTGAACCATATCAAAAGATGGTGAAGATTGTGCTAAACTCAATGCCACGGTAAGCCTCTCAATCTGTAACTGTGACTCTTGAAGAGCCAACTGGGTGCTCTGCAATGAGTCCATAGTCACCTCAAGCGCATGAGTGAGCTCATCAATCTGCTCTTCCTTTCCCTGCAATGCATCATAACAAATGCAATCCCACTCGAGAAGAAAATCCCTGTCCGCAAGTATTTTAGGTAGTTTTGTTTCATCGTACCAATTGCTTCTCGGAGTGCATGTATCACTGCAAGGGAAAAACCACTATCACTGTGCTCATCTGTCAAAGGAGGACTCCAACCATAGGTAGTCAACATCTGACGAGCAACATCAAAATGCTCAAGGGCGGTGGCAATCATATTGTCATTCACTTGTAGTTGCCCAACCAAATGATGAGGATTCTGAAGCTTACGACCCCCATACAAGTTTTCCGGTTCACAATAAGCACTATGATATGACGCTGATCCGTCATCACTCACCTCATGATAAGCAGCGTCGTGTGCTTTCACCCATGCACACCTCAACATCTAAGGTACTGCTGCTCTGTACCTCAACGGATGGCTCAACTGGTACGGTAGAAGTTGCTGGTATGACAGTATCTTCACACGCTTCTACTCCAAAAGTGACTACATGCCCATCCAACGTATGATCCTGGGATTCATATCAACATGTGAATCCTCTAGCTGGTTTTCAAAGGTCTGATCCGGAAAATCAGACTCACCATGATATAAATTCTCAACACCAATTGCATCTGTAGTACCCAACTCTTGAGTCTCTTCACGTGACACATCAATAGGGTTACTTTGCATCTGTGAAACAGCTGCTGGCTCATGCTCACGCGAAGTTTCATCATCGCTGTCATAAAAATCAGAAGTAGCCTCCTTAGTAGATACTTCTTGAGTCACCTCGTGCAAGGACGATATAGGTAAATCATTACCCAAAGCTGTGCTAGTGTTTTCTTGAATTAAATCAGCACTTCTATCAAACTCATCACATAAATTTCTGCATTCTTCATAGGGATTTGAAGATACCAAATCATTCTGACGAAGAGTTGTATCATCCTTATGTGTAGATTCTCTATCCCTTCCAGGTGTAAACAACTCACGAGCTATAGTGAGATATTCCTTTCTTGCAAACTCTGTTTTATGACAAAGACTCGGGTGCAAATCCATGTAACTCAAGAAAGGAAGTTCCTTTTTAATTTTCTGAGGTAGAATGCTATACTCCTGGAACATGCTAATCACTTCTCTTTCCGTGATTCGTGGTGTTCTGTCAATAGTAATCCTTCCGCTGACCTCAGGTGGTGCTAACTGCCACTCGTCGTTCGCTGTCCTAAAAGTACCAACGAACAAACCCTCATGCTTCTCACCTGCTATAGCCTCATCGGGCTCCTGTCTTGTGAAAGTGGGCCTAGTAGGCCTATCTGCTGTCCGTGACACTGTCCTAGGAGCTCTCCGTGAACCTGCAACACTCCTGTCATCGTCATGATGTGGTGACGGTCTCCTCGGAGTACCCAGTCTCTGAAGTGCAACTGCCAACTGCTGTAATACACCATTTGACCGCCGTTGACCTGCACGAAGATCTCTAAGTGCATGCAAAACCTCTGCATCATCCTGATCTCGGTTACTATGAAGAATCTCTGTTCTAGGTTTATTTGTTCTGTCAGCCATGTTTTCCGGCTGCCTGCTCAAACTCGGTTGCCTGTCAATCAGAGCACGTCTGCATGTATAACACCTGATAAGACCCAAACTGTTAAAATTTTAGAGAGCGGTTAAACCCTCGGGGATGGCGAGTTGCTCGATACTGCTTGTGAAACCCTAGTTTCCCGTTTTTCTCACATGTCGGCGGTTTTGATGATTTTAGAAGGTTTAGGTTTTTGAATTTTTGAGCAATAAATGAAGATTGCAATTTTGCAAGAAAATAAGGAATAAATTCTATAAAAATCATTCATCTCTGGAAACAACTTTATCTATGGTAATATACTGATGCCATTTTATTAATTCAACTTCTGAAACAGTTACAAGAAAGGTTCTCTAACATGCAACATAAAAAGCAATGATCTTTTTCATGAGAACCTGGTTTTATTGCAGCAAGATGAAATATGCCAAATTCTGGAAATGTACTTCAGCTACTGTTGAACCCTGGTGAGATTGATCTGCAGCCAACAAGACTACTCCACCATATAAATGCACTAAACTGTTTCAGCTCCTTAGCCGCCCCAACATGAGACCAAATGCAGCTCCAAACACAAGGCGATTTGGCCTGGAAAGAGGACGCCTCAACTACAGAATTGTACGGCCAGGAAAATAACTGAAGATGTCTTCTCTGCTTTTTTCTGGAATGGCTGAAAACGCCTGGGAATCACAAGAACAGTACGGCCTGTTCCAATAAAGGCTTCTCCCTTTATATAATGATGGAACTCAACAAGAAATACCCAGCCGTCCCTGTTAATGCACAGAATCTTCCCCAAAAACAGGCGCTTGACTCAAGATCTGGAAACACGTCTTTTGCAGCTCTATGATGTTGGTACGGCTCATAACCAGCAACTCCATAAACCGTACGGCCTTGGATGAGTACAGCTAATGCTTGGAAATGGACGCCATAAGCAATATTTGTGTTTAGAACAATGAATTTATGAATCAAACCTCCTGAATGTTTATTATCTTGATGCTCTGCAACGGCCCTGCTGTACCAAAGTACGGCTGATGACAGCAATTAATGATTTGTACGGTTTCTTTAAAACTCTCCAGAATGTCAGTAAAATAGACGCCTCAAAGAAAGAGACTCCTCTGTAATGATGTTCTACTGAAAACCCTGAGTGCAAATATCCTCTGTATGCTCTGTAATTTCTTCTGGATGAAGAAATCTCACAACTGGCAATAAATCAGGTGTTATTTCACACCCTCTGAATCGCTCTCACTGGAGATGGCTCGTTCTCCAATGCGTTCGAGACTGAAACCCTAAAGCTTCCGTTCTCTGGCAAAGACTGATCAATTTTCAATTCACAAATGTCATAATGGCTCCAATCCCAATGCAAAGCCTATATTCTTCTCAAAAGTGCGATTTCCTTAAAGATAGGGAAATTTAAAATATTTGACTTTTAATTCTTTTATTATTTCAATAGTCTCAGCCAAATATTAAATTATAAATTTAATATGCAAAATGGCCCCTTCCCTGATGTTGGGCGACCCCCTCAAATAGAATCACTTAAGTTATAATTTAATATTATAACTTTATATTATAACCATCAATAATTAATATTTAATTAATACAATTAAATATTAATATCTCCAAGTTACTCATCCAGATGGCGATCGATGCAGTGACGAACAAGTGATTACGAGAGCATTGCCAAATCCATATTGCTAAAATAGCGGGGTCCCATGTGCCGAGGAGCGCGTAAAATAACAATTCGGCGAAGACTCGATCGAGCCCAAGCGAAACCAATTGATCCAAAAGCATGTCGAGAGTGAGCCAAGCTCCCAGCGACCCTCTATACTCTATCGACCCTCTGAGGGTCTCGATGGAGGCTAATCTTCCTGAACTCGATGCTCGCCAAAATGGGGACATGACAACAAACAACAAAGCTGAAGCAAAAGCTGTTTTATTGGGGCTCCAGACGGTCAATGCTTGTAATATTGATAACATAATTATTGAAGGTGACTCTATGGTGGTCATTTGTGTCTGAGGAATCCATATTTTACTTTTTAGTAATTGGAAAATGAGGAATATTTTGAAGGGTGCATGGGACTATTGGAATCTATTCCAAATTTCTCTATACAGCATTGCTGTAGGGAAGTTAATGTTTTGGTGGACCACCTTTCAAACAAAGGTATCTATTGATCAAGTGGAAGACATATCGTTGGTCAATGATATTTCATGGTGGCCAGACCTGCCACCCATCATTATTAATGATTCCTCTCCAAGTTAATTCTCATCCCCGCAGCAACAGCTAGTTTCCTTCGGATGTGATTTCATTGCTTGTTATGGGGTGGTACCAGTAATTACTCCTGCTTGTATGGGCTTCAATATCTAGTGACACTTGGAACTCTCAAGCATCATTTTATGAGAACATCGGCTTGGGAAGGCTGTGTTGTTATGAAGACACAGTTACACCTACAATCGTCAATGTGGCAGATGGCTTTCAAGGGCGAAATCATGGTGGCGAGGATGAAGAGGGTGTTCTTCTTCCAACAGGATGAAGAGGGTGTTCTTCTTCCAACAGGAAGAAGAGTTGAATCCCATAATTAAGATTTTAGATAGAGATCTTGTCAAAGGTGAAACCAGGCATTGGGTAAATACTGAAATCTCTTCTATGTTTGTTGAAAATCTGTAAAGATTAACAAGGAACAAAGAGCTCTTGAAGGCTTTGGGAAGATATTACATTTCGGAAAAGTTAAGAGTTGGTTTGGAGCTGGAGGTGGATAAAATTCGATTTGAAAAGCTTGTCTCTCTTTCAGTCTTGGGTTATGAATTCCATGGGCTCACCTCTGTTGGTTCGGTCAGGAGCATAGGAACAAGTTTAAAGAAGCTAGTTCATGAGGTGGTGAATATTCAGAGCTTTCTTGTTTCAGCGAAGGGGATAGAGAAGTACCGGCCTGGTGTTGATACATCCTTCTACACAAGGAAACAATTCTTCACATTGATGACCAATTTTTGTGGCTCAATTTATATTTGAAACTTAGGAGTGCTCCAACATTAAGTTAAGTCATATATGCATATTGGTTGCACTTATTCATCAAATGCAAAGAAAGAACCATAAATATGGTGGCAGACTTTCTAGCCTAATCTCCTGATTATCCTTAGCTAACATTTTGAATGGCGTGTATAGAAATTATTCAAAATTGGAAAGAGTTCTATCTAACAAACCACACTTTAGGCCTTTCTTGTATTCCTTAAGCAGCCTAGAATAAACAACTGAGAAACTCTTTTTTTGAATAATTAACTTCAATATGAGATGTTCGTGTATCTACAAGATAAATAGCTGTACATACCAATTGGGACTATCCAAAAGCAACCATTCAAAGAGGCTTGCCCTTTGTTTTTGAAGGCAATTGTCATGCCCCGCCATAAACAAATTAATGTCAATGCAGAAGATTAAAATGGCCAACCTGATATAGTGTGGCACCACCTTAAAATAGAAATCAAATTAAATTATTATTTGGCTGGGCCGATCCTACATTAAGTAGTTCGCCAGAATTATATATATAGGGATGATTAAGGGCAACGAAGGAGAGATACTTGGCAGGGATTTTATGAGCAGTAACACATAGCGATTCCATAAAATGCAGTGTTTAGAAGTAGCGATTAAAAGAAGAGAGTGAAGATTGCAATTAAGATATCCAAAGGGGCAGTGCTCGGTTTAGTTAATTAAAAGCAGCGATTAAGAAAGATTGAAATGTGGTGTCCTTTACCAAAGAAAAGGATGCTTATGGAGAGAGGTGACTCTTCCCCCACCAATGAAGATACTAAAGGGAAGAGCGAACCATTTGGAGGGGATAGAATAGGAAATCATGGATGGGAATCTGAAGAGTGAATACATTATTGTAATCAGCAAAAAAGAGAATATCGTCTGACATATTGAATCATCCTTCACCTTCAGCAAATACATTTGTTATTCAGGCCACAAAATATTAGAAGTAGAAAACAGAAAAGTCCAATTGCCATCCATTAGCAGATCGAGCAATCTGCAGATCTGGGATATCAATCCGGTTTATTATAGGAAATAGCAGGCGTACAGACTGATTGAAGGAAGCAAGTTAGCAGAATGAGATGAGCAAAAGAAGTATTATCTTCAGAATATTAGAACAGCGAACATCTTCAGAATTGCACTCAGTATTCAGGCCACAATATCACAGAATATTAAGGCAATTGAGCAGATCTGAGTTAGTCATCTGCACTCAAGAGTGGAATCAGTAATTATTACAGTTGCTGCTGTGAATATAGCCATTTTATGTGTTAACAACTATTGTGGTATGCTCTATCATGATTATTGTATGTAATGATATATTTTGTTATTGTCATAGTTTGTATTTATTTTACTCATCAAGCAACCATGAGGAGGAACAGGGGAAATACCAGTAGGTTGAGCAGGTAATAGACTTCTTTCTAAGTACACAACTCCATGGTGGATGACTGTGTTTGCCACTGGGAGCCAAGGGGGTGAGTATCCACCCTTGGGCTTAGGGAGAGGATGTCTACAAACCTCCCATGGTAGATTTCTCCCCAACTTTACATGGATTGGTTGTTGGGATGGACTTGAGGAGTTTCAATCATAAGAGGGATGGATAAGGATGGATAAGGATGGATAGGGAAAGCAGGTACAAGTGTATCCCCTAAGCACGCCACCCCACATTGGATGACTCTGTGTCTGCCTCTTGGGGCCAAGAGGGATAACATATCTGCTCTTGGGCTTAGATGGATAACTTTGGGCGGACTTATCATATTTCCCCTCCAATTCCTATTATGATTGAACTTCCATGGATATGGTGTAGCTTGTGTAGTTTGTATATATATTTGACATAGTTATGTAATTACATTGTTCAAATAGATAAAGACATTTATTATAGATGTTTGATTATATGAATTATATTCCAATATCATCTAACATGGTTGTAGGATCTAAATCAAGATTCATCTTTCTTAAAGCATCTAATAGGTAAGTTATAACCCTAACTACACTGATCTTGTGATTCTAGGGTAAGATTTAGGGCAATCCCAAAAGGGGACATTACAGCAATGCATCTTATATTAGATGAAACGACAAATGGTTGACAATTCACAGCCATTCAGATTACATGGGTCATCTCAATCATATGTATCTACATTTTTTGATGACAAGTTCATGGAGGCCTGAAGGGTAAGGTGGTGGGAGGAGTCAAAGAGGCAGAGGCCCATTCCTTCTTTTCCAGAGTGTATATTGAAGTTTCAAAGACTCCAGTATCTCAAAAGATGATTTTATTCAGCAACAATGAGCAAGAATGTTAACAAATAGACTTGTAGGTGCTTCTTAGTATCTTGCATAAACAATCAAACCCATTCAATTGAAGCTTGTGTTATGCCAATCTTTGTCACTGCTTTGGCAGTGAAAACCATCTTTGTGGATTTCATCATTGAACAATCAATGCAGACAACCACATCTTTGTGATACTTTAATAGATTCTTTAAAATGGCAGACATTAACCATGTGTTAAAACCACTAATGCTCCCAAAGTTGCAACAATGTTTACAGCACATTTGGACTAACTGTAGGTTGTCACTCACCATCATTTCAAATAGAGATTCTCCCTTATTTCCTTTAGCAATCATTAAGGAGAATGCTGGGCCATTCAAAGAAATTTTCAACATCTTTTCATCCCCAAACTAATAGAAACATGGGTCAATGAGTTTGACTCGTAAAACTACCCGGTTGAATCCTGATAGCAACATCATAATTTGACTTGCTGTGGAAAATACATCCTACTTATCAAACTAAAATATATCGAAGATCCTCACTCGTGTTTTCTGAATCTATCAAGCATAACTCTAGTAGGTCACCACACATGCATACATGGAATTTGCCTTCTGATTTTTGTCATAAATTTCAGCACCTTATACCATATGAACATCTAGATGTCCTTCCTTCTTCAGCTACATCCCACAAGCAAAGGGAGAGATGCATGCCAAAGTTAGAGACATACTTCTAAAGACTTGGGTCAAATGTGAATCTCTATAGCAGGGTTCAATGCCATTTTTTAAATTGAAGATGAAGACTGGCTAAATCCAGACATGCTTTGATATAAAATCAGCAGCATTACAAGGTCAAGCCTATCAAATAACATGCTTAAACAATTTTGCAGACCAATGGATATAATTCCTTCTACCTTGGATTAACAGCTTGTCTTAGTATTTGCAATGCAGTCAATGTCTAACAATCTTAAAATGTACCAGCCTCTGCACTTAGAACAGGAGATAGAGATTGCATACATGCAAAACACTCCCTAAACTGGCAACTTCTACTGCTCAATAAATTCATTAAAGTTTAATACAGATTCACTGCAATTATGGAAGACTTTATTCAGAAAGGGTTAGGCAATTTATCGTCCCTTACATAAAAGGCACCATATAAGACCATCTCCGGAGTTTGAGTTTTACCCTGAAATTGCTGAATTGCTGCAACCTGTACATTGATTCATTGGTACAACATTTCAGTTTGTCTCTTTGATGAAGCCTTGCATGTTTCATTTATGTTTCTCCCAAAGGATAACTACTAAGCATACTACAATCCAACACATGTTGAACTGCTATAGAAATAAACAGAATGTCATCAAGGTTGCTAGGTCATTTGGGGTCTGGCACGTTGAACATGGATTCAACTTGAACTGTTTAGCTCCAGTCTATTAGTTAATAAAGATTGCAATATTAAGCAAGGGCTTCACATTGCCTCT
>VDFB02097918.1:0-23778 GCA_007258455.2 Sequoia sempervirens
TAAAAATTATCTTCAATATCCTACCCCCTCTCTCCTCTCTTAGGTCTCTCTCTCACTCCTCCCACTCCCTCTATCTCTTTCCTTAGCCCTAAGCCCTTAACCCTTAAACCCTCTACCCTCTACCCCATAACCCTCCTTCCTTTATCTCTCTCCCATTCCCTCCCTCTCTCTCTCTCTCAAGTCTCTCCCTCCTACCCCCCATCCTAAACCCTCAGCCATAAACCCTTAAAACCTAAACCCTTAAACCTTATATCCTCTACCCTCAACACTCTTTCCCTCTCCCTTCCCCCCTCCTAATTCTCTCTCTCTATCTCTCTCTCTCTGCCTCTCCCCTTCTTCCCCTCTCCCTTACCCCTCCTAATTCTTTCTCTATATCTCTCTCTCCCTTTCCCCCTCTCCCTCTCTCATTCTCCCTCTCCCTTCCCCTATCTCTCTATCTCTCTCTCTCCCTTCCCCCTCCTAATTCTCTCTCTCCCCTCTCCCTCTCTCTCTCTCTCCCTTTCCATTTTTCTCTCTCTCCCTTTCCCACTCTCTCACTCACTCTCTCTCTCTTTCCCACCCTCCGCCTCCTAATTACTCTTGGGTATATGTGTGCAAAAATTGTATATCCAATTTATAGCACCAAAATATTACATTTTAAATTTTTTTTCAAATTAGCTATTAGACAGGAATTGGATATCCAAAACAAATCGGATATCGAATTTGAACCGGATATCCAATTTGTAGTACTTTTTCTTGAGCATTGCTATGGAGCAATGTATTGACACCCAACCCAAAACAAAAGTCAACTCGGGATTTTTGCATTTTTTGGCAAGTTCAAAATGCTTCTTTTTTCATGTTGCCACTTTTGGCCCATCATGATCCTACACATACCCAGGTCTAAATCAGGTAGTTGTTATTGCTAAGGTGGATCACTCCTTTCTTCAAAGGCCATACACTTATGATTGGGTCAAGTGTTATTTTCTTTAGAAAATTCCTATTTCTTTTTTGATAGGTTAATTATGATTTCATTAGATGGGTTATGAAGCACTCATTTCAAACAAATATATTTATGAAAGAAGTATATTGGCATGAAATTAAATATGATTTGTATTCCAATGTAAAAACTACAAAGAATGGAAAAAATTCTTTCAACACATAAACTATTATATAATAGTCAGTTAAAATGAAAAAGCTTACTCTATATTAGTTAGGATACACAACTAAGAAAATGATCTAAAGTGACTTATTTATCCTAGAGGAACTAAGTATATAGTATACAAAGAAAACCAACAAACCCACAACTACCCCTATTTTTAAGGAGTTTAGTTTTCTCCCCTTCCTAATCTTACTAATATTGTCTAATTATTTTAAAGAGATGAAGGGTCATAACACAACTTTATTCAACCTAGTAAGTAGCTTGGTTAATGAAACTTGAAAAAATCAACAAAACAATTGCTACATTTGGCATTTCATGTTGAATGAAAAGTGGTGACAATAATATACTTATAGTTTAATAAAACACTATTTTTATACGAAGTCTTGAAATTAGAAAGATAAGTGTTACTTATAGTTTAATAAAACACTATTATACTTTTACCAACATATACTATTGTATGCTTGCATGGCTTCTTAATTAATATATGGGGAGAGAAAGAGAGAGAGATAGAGATATATAGGAAGAGAAAGAGAGATAGAGAGGGGGAGGGAGAGAAAGTGATATAGATAGAAAGAGATAGAGAGAGGAGTGAGAGGGAGATAAAAAGAGAAATAGAGATAGAGATAGAGATATAGAGTAGGAGAGATGTAGTGAATGAGAGAGAAAGGGGGGAGAATGAGAGATAGATCAATAGATAGAGGGGGGAAGAGGGAGTGACATAGATAGTGGGAGATATAGAGATATAGAGAGCGATAGGGAGATATATGTCAATCACCCTACCTATATCTCTATCTATTCATCCTTATCTCTTTATCTCTCTACCTCTCTCTATCTCTTTGTCTCCCTTTCTATTTGTATATTTGTCATTATCTCCCTCTCTCTCTATATTTTCTTCCCTATATTTATCTTTGTCTCCTTAAGTGTGCAATGGGTACATTGAAGAGGTCTTAAAGGAGAATTATCATATCTTTAATCAAATGGCATGCTACCTTGAGAATAACTCCCCAAGGACACATGCCATCCTTGGACTGTTGACATGAAACAACCAATCAAAATTTAGTTTCTCTCTCTCATATTAATATATATTACTATTATATTAAATATATATTATATTAATTATATTTTGTATTATATAAAAAAATACTTATTATTAATTATTAATTATAATAATTTTATACGTATTTAATAATTTTGTTAAATAATATAATATAAAATTATAATAAGTTGAATAATTATATTATTTATTATGTAAAATATAGCTAATATATACTTAACGATATAGTAGAATATTAAAACCTAGCTAAATGGTGCCAAAATTTTCAATTTAATTAACATACTCTAAAATCTAATGAAACCAAGTTGTAGCTCGTCAAATTGGAGAAGTGAAAGGTCAATACCAGTGTCGAGGAAGAGTCTAGAGTAGTGAAAACAAGGTCAATTCCAGTGCTGAAGAAGAGTTTGGAGTTGAAACAAGGTCAATACCAGCGTCGACGAAGAGTTTGGAGGAGTGAAAAAAATGTCAATATCAACGCTAAGGAATAGTTTGGAGGAGTGAAAACAAGGTCAATACTAGCGCTGAGGATGAGGTTGAGGGAACTCAAGGAAAATCAAAGACCAAGGGGTAATGAGTACTGTAAGTTTGGAACCCCCATTCTCTTTAACCTACAATTTTCATGCCTAGTTTCCAAAGATCTTCTCGTACATTGGCACCCCCATTCTCGTAAAATGGTATAAGATAAGACAGAAAAAATAAAATAGCTTAGTCTTTCACATTTTTATCAACTAACCTCAGGTCTTGGAAAAACTCCCATAATCTACCCACATCTTGGTTGAGGTCTAGGATTTCATCACACATAGCCTTCATTGCATGAGTTTAAAGCAATTGTAGACTTAGCCCAAGTATATGCTAGGCTAAGGTAGATCTAATGAATGGAAATAGAGGTGTACAATTCTTCTTTAATACCTCCACCACAAACATATGTAAGGTGTTGGTTGTTTTTATGGTAAGCAAGTTGATCTTCTAATCTACCTATGAAATTTCCAATTCCAATAAAGGGCAGCTCAAAGGATCTAGACCAACTGACAAGGATTTTAAAGACCTCTTACACTTTGGGCTCTGCAAGACCCGAGAGGGTGATCCCTTAATGCATTTACAACCTCTCCACCATCATGATAAACAACATTAAAAACAATAGATAATCTCATTTAAAAGCTCAACATAATAGGATAATACCAAATAGAATTGGTTGTTTATCAATAATATCAACTATTTGGAGCATGAGATAACTACAACATTTCACAGTATAAGATAGTCATTGATTTGCAATTTGTAGCAAGCTCTAGGTAAAGGAAAACAAATATTGAACCATACAAATAAGTACAACTTAGATTAGTGCCATATATCCATTAGAGGAGTCAAATTTATAAGCATCTAAGGGTTTATGACAGATTTAACACAACATATAATATCCTTGATAACATTGCTTTACAATCTCATCAATATGTATTCTAACCCAATGCTACTTATCAAATTCTTATACAAAAAATATCCACCTACAATCCCATTCAAACATTTTAATTAATTCCTTGAATTAAAACTAAAACAAGAATCATACACACCATAACAATGAGATGAACGAAACAACCCTTGATCATTTTATTCAAAATTTAGATATGCTTGTACAATGGAGAGACATGAGTTCAAATTAATCATATGACGTCAAATACCAGTACTATCATAAAACATCAAATCCCCATGAATTCAAAACCTACTACAGAATGGCTCAAAACCTAAATTGCATTTTCCCTAAAACCATTAGACTTTACAATTTGCTTTACAACTTCATCTAGAATCGACCAAAAATATCTAACTTCCTAGCTCGTACTTCTGGCCTTGAAATCCTTCTTATAGAAAAAGAAGAAGCAAACAAGCATTGGGCTAGAAAGCACACGTGTCACCAGCCAATTGGACCGGCTTGTGATATTCCAAAAAGTAACGGCCCAAAAGATCCCACCCAAGGCATAAGATAAACACTAGGGTTTTACATGAAGACAAAGGTAAAACCCCAACCTTAGGCTTTTCCCAACACCATAGATGACTAGAGACATAAGGCAAGATAAAAATGGAACACAAAGAGCATAATTTTGAAGTTCCATCACAAGGAAAGGTATCCTCCCTTCTTGGTAGTGATAACCTCCTCCACACACAACCCTTAAAAATTATGAATAGAGGAATATAAACTTTGAAGAACTCAAAATTGATTATCTCCTCCTGATGCAATTAGTCATTTTATCCTTACAAACATTTATAGTGATTACTAGAGGCACATAGACCAATTCTTCATAATAGAAGAATTTGACCATACTTTTTCAATGATGGCATTATGAGAAAACCTTAAGTTAAATGAATAATTCCTAGCTAAGTTCTTTAAATCATGTCCAACTGTATAAGAGAAGACCGCTGCTATGTGTACCTGGATACCATGGAGAAAGGCTCTTTTGGCTCTTTCATCAATCATCCTACCTTAAAACATACCAAAATTCTCCTAGCAATTAGACATAGGAAGATTTAAGATGACTTAAAAAAAATTTATTGCCAAAGCATAAACTTATGATGACTTAACCAAGCCTAGTACACACTCCCTCCCCATTAACCACTTAGACATATGGAAATTAAATGTAAATTTTCTTCTATTTTTAGTTATGTAGGTGTCCAATAAACCACTTGGTAGTGTTTCCCTTGAATTTTATTTACTTGAATGAAGAGAAAAAGTCCTTTGATTACAATTAGAGAATACATTTTTGGCATTGGTTGTGTAACTGGTGGACCAAAGTCACATTTAACACTTGTTACAAAGTTTGGGAGTTAAAAAGTTAAGTAGATTTGATTTGTGATGGACACATTTGGACGGTAGTAACAATAACTTGCAATCTATTAAGACTTGATTACCTTATAACCTGTGAAATTCTAGCGATGAAATGATAGATTAATCATAATGTCACCTTAGGATCACATCACCATAAAAAAACTTCATCCAACATCCTTATGAGTGTAGGTACCACCAAATAGGTATTTGTCAGATCTGTCTTCCTCAAGCAAGGGAAATTCAGGAAGAGAAGAGGAAAGTGAGATATGCAGTATGTCTAAAAGAGGGAGATCAACTAGAGGTCAAAAGATTAGAAGAAAATTTAGTAAATGCATGGAATTTTTTCTTCCTGAAGGGGTTCATGTTCTCATGATGATGAGAGCATAGGTGATGTTGAGATGCCCTTGAGGTACAAACATCTATAGCAACAATGGGTACCCAAGGAACTTCCTCCAATAAACACTGATTTTTGTGTCAACGAGAGGATATATTGCATAGCACCATCGTCATTACATGGTTTGGGCCTATTTTGCATGGACGGCATAAAGGTCTATTACGAAAATGTTACTAAATTGATGGAGTATGTCAGACCCTGTTACAGTTACAAAGATTGGATGCAACTGGTTCAATATACATGAAGTATGCATAGGTATGCACTATCAGCAAATTATATATAGCTAAAAGATAAGGATAAAAATAAAGGAGTGGCTATGTACATTGACAGAAGTCCAAAAGCATCAAGGAATATTGTAGGGTTTATAAATAGTACATGACCTGGGTCAAAAAATAAGGAACCCAATTGCATATTCAAGGCACACGAGGGAAACCATGTATTCGTATGTGTGATAAAATCAATAACTATAGGGGAAGAGTTGCTAATCGATTACAATTTGAATTGCTTAGTTACAAACACAGTTACTATGGGGGTGGTACATATTATGTACCATTTTATCCAACCTCCAATTAATGACTCCAATATACCATTTTATTCTTATATTTTTTTCGTAAGTCTATTGGTTTCATTTCAGTAATATTTTTTTATATTTAATTTTTGTCACAATAGGACATTGATTGTAGGGAGAAGGCTTTGGCCTAGAGCATAGATTGTGATGTATCTTTAGGTGCTTCTACCTAATAGGTTTACCACATTGTAATTGTAAAAATTAGATACAAGCAAAATGTTTTATTATTATGTTATTTTCATAAGTTTATTGGGTTAATTTCAATAATTTTTTTAATATTCTTGTTGTAGTTGACTGATCGGGGAAAGGTACCAACATTAGATAAGAGCATCCATAGGGAGGTGCAATCAATATTGTGATGATGACATCGCTTATTCAAAAAAACCTCTTGATATGATAAGGAAGACCCAAAAAAATGCAATGAAGAAATCCTTAAGTTGTTATTCATAGTGCCTCAAATAGATGAGATAAGAGAGAGGGTTAAAATATTGACTGAGAGATCACAAAACTTGCAAGTAAGCTGTCATGAGGTCTTTAATTATAACATAAGTTCATTCATGGTTTTATATTTTGTACTCTTTTATGTCATGAACTAAAATATGTGTTGTTTTTACAGGATTTTTGTGTCATCGTGATGCTTCTGGCCATGATTAGGGTACTGCAAGTGCTACCCAAGGAGTAGGGGTTGGTACAAGTGTCCATCCTGATCTTCCTACGCATACATCACATCATCTGACCACATCATCCATGCCTATATTTTCATCTGAAATGTTAGCAAAACATACCATGTAGGAATCCGTTAGTGCACCATCTATCAACAAACACATGCCAAAACATACGTCAACACATGTACCTAGGGATGCAGAGGCCACTAGTACTGGTGATATTTTAGCAGCATTTCCTAGATCTTCCTGTATTACTAGTATGAGAAAATTGCTCGTCACATTTGTGGTGACTGAGGATTTCATTCCCATAAAGATAGAGAAGGTCCCAGGTACTTTAAAATGTTTTAATTATTATTATATATATAATCCAATTGAAATTTACTTATTGATCACTCTTTTTAGACTATTGATCCCATGATCATTTTGGATGAAATGATGTTTTTTATAAACATCTAAGTGATATTACATTGGAGCTCGTCGGGCCCACCATACATACACAGTGGAATTCTCAAAATCAAGATTTAAAAGATGAGCTCATTAACTATTTAGTTGTGCTCTTTGGTGATAAAACATTCAACCGAACCAAGGTCCTTAAGAAAGATAGTACCTATCTAAAGTATGTGAGGGACCAATGTAGGTCACATTTAGAGAAGAACAAAAAGTACGAGCATCCCCCCATGATTTTGGAGAGGGAGTGGAAGGACCTGATGTCGGATGGAAAGGAGAAGGCTAAAAAGAAAAAAGGAAAGACACCACCAGGCCAAGGAAGGTATGTGATACTATCAACAATGTAATTATATACTGATTACTATTTCTTTTTACATAATCTAACGTATTTCAAACTTTTCATAGGCTACCCAACACATCGAAGGAAACAAAGGCAAGACTAGAAAAACACAGGTAGCACAAACTTGGCTCTAGTGCTTATATGAGATTAGCCACACAAATTGTATGTATCAATAAATAAAATATTGTATCCAAATAATAAATTGAAAACAATTTTGGTTTTATCACACCATAAAAGAAAAATTCATGATCTTATGCAAAAATGTAGGGCTCTGAATTCAATAGAGTTCCCATAAAAGAGGACCTAAAGATTTCCTTCTAGCAAGGCTATGGAGTCGTGGCTAAATGCCTAAAAGTCTTGACTAGGCAAACACAATCTTCCACTGCATCCGACATGTAGGTAAATGAAATCAATAAAGTTTATTTAAAATTGAATACTTGTGCAATCTATTCAATATTAATTTCCACCATAAAGTAATTACATGCCTATTTCTTTTAAACATTCAAGCAATGATAATACTACACATGACATTGGAATGCAGCCTGGTGAGGGTGGATCACAACCTGTAGATGAAGGTCATGGTGTGCATCTAGGTACTTTGGAGCATGTAGAGTGTGATCAACATGTTGAGCATGATTAGGCTAGAGAAGATCAGGAACATGATGTGGCCCCATCAGGTAAAGAGGACCACTCTAAAGTTCTTTTAAACATATTTAATTGAAATTGGTGTATTAATTAATGTAACCTTTCTTGTTTCAACTTTAGACCATTTAGAGTGTGATCAATGTGTTGAGCATGATTAGGCTAGAGAAGATTAGGAACATGATGTGGCCCCATTAGGTAAAGAGGACCACTCTCATGTTCTTTTAAACATATTTAATTTCAATTGGTGTGTTAATTAATGTAACCTTTCATGTTTCAACTGCAGATCAAGATTTAGAGGTGTTTAGCATGTTCAGTATGAGTCTATAACAGAAGTTCAAGAACATGATGTGGACCCATCAGGTAAAGAGAACCACTCTAATGTTCTTTTAATTAATGAAATACTTGTAACAATAATAATAAAACATATCAGTTTAACATTTCTTTGTTATTGTAGCAGACCCACCTTGTAATGGCATCCACGTCGTGAGCAGACGACTAAGCGTACATTAAGATCACAAGCAGAGGGTAGAACAACTAAAGGGGGGAAAAATGATTTAGAAAACAATACTCCACTTCAAAAAAATTTAGCTTTAAAAAAGAAACAAAAAAAAGTGATTGTAATCATATCATGACAACCATATTTTTGATATGTAAAAACTAAAACAATGAATATTATATGTTAATGAATGAATGTGAATATGTTAATTAATGAATGTTATATGTTAATGAATGAATGTTATATGTTATTAATGGATGAATGAATCATTAATGTTATATGATTGGGTATGGGGAATTGAGAGTGATGTGAGGGGGGGGGAAATGAGCTTCCACCATCATGTGGTTGGGCTTGTTAAGTAGAGAATATTAAACTATTCTCGAAACAAAGAGAAGCTCAATAAGGTAATGCACTTTTCATTATAAGAAATGCATCATTTGAAGCATCAAACCAATATGCAAAGATGAAAGAAAGTGCTAACTTTTCACTATGGTGGCACAACATTGATTCTTTATACCCTGAATCCATGCTCTGCATCATAATTTGAAGTTTTTTCCATTCCAATGTTCTGAATTTAGTTTGTTTGTATGGATTTGTATGAATACCACATTGTGTTGTGTGTGGATTTGGTTTCAAAGCTCTATTTCTTCTATTTTTAGTGGTGACATAACTCTAAAATTTGACTTTTGTGCATAATAGGTTAGTGGAAAAATTGACAACTCTGAAGGGTTTAAAGGCTCGATTGATATAGATACATGGATATTTGGATCTTGTTAATGATGGTAGGCTTCCACTTAACCATGAAATTTTGTACCATCTGCAAGTATGCAAAAGATTCTCTACTTACATTCATTCTTGATCATAAATGTTGTAAATGATATTAATACGTCAAACTTAAGATTCGTTTCAATGTTATAATGATCAAAATTTTATACATTTCTATACATTCAATCATTCTCTTGCCCCCTACCCTTTTCTCTCTCCCCCCTCCTTTTAAGAATTTTCTTTGTCATAAAAGATTCACATTTCTCTCATTTACACAAATTTATTTGAAGCGCTAGGAGTGAATAAAGATATGTAAAAGATGATGGATTATGTCTAAACAACAACTTTCCATCTTATAGCTAATTAAATCCTTAATATTTGAATAGTTTAGAGCTTGAATAATGCTTGTATATGCATGTGTAGCAATAAGGAAGCCTATGTGAAGATTGAAATTTAAAACATCACTTTGGTATTTTTCCTTAGGTAGTGAAATGATATTTTGAGTAATACAAACCTACACACAATGATATTTTTCGCCATTGCATTGAGGAAATTTTTTTCTCTTATACCTACCCTCGGCTAGACATGGAGGTATATAATATTGGTTTTTGGGTTTTTTCTGTAAGTAGTTAATTTCACAGAGGAAGACTAAAATCTTCTTAATGTCCTATCAGGTGTGAAAGCATATGAATCACTTGTTGAAGCACCATTTTGTATTCATCCAAAAAAAGTGTTGTTCTTCTTTTTTTATGTTTCTTGCATGTATTTTTCTTAGGCTCTAGAGATGTAGCTCGGCTCTTTCCTTTGTCCTTTTCATCTATTTTGATGATTACAGTAGATTGTCCTCATAATTTTTCATGTAGATCTATTTGTAACCTTATTTTCTACCAATTAATTTTTAAACCAATCACATATTAAGGACCATTTCACTAACTTGTAGTCATCCATTACTCCATATGTTGTAGGTTGTGTCTGTGCGCCAATAAATCTTGATGATTGCGAGAATTTTAATCCTACAAGTGTACCCAATCTTTCTCAAGTAAAAGTCTTACCTTATTTTATAGTACTTTAAATGGTTAATTGAAGGTGCTTCTTTAGATCTGAGATAGTTGAACCCTAGATTAAAATATGGTATTAGATGGGCAGTATAATGATAAAACTAAGGTCCATTGAACACAAATTACAACATAATTTATTAGACTATGAATAGTGTTACAATTATAATTATTTCTCCTTTACCTACCTCTGCATTAATGAAAAAGATAGCAGATATTGGAAGTTCATTACATGTCTCATGTATGTGTTAGTATTTTAATTTTGTTTAAGTTGTTCAAGAGCTTGATTAGGTCAAGAATATGTTCTACAAGCTCTGTTCTATTGACACTACTCAACATTTTCCCTACACATTTTCTCTTCAATCCAGATGTTTCTTAACTCCTTCCCTTGTTAGCCCTTGGTTGTTCTCAAGTGTAATGCTTTTTCTATGCATCTTATAGTCTGTATGTATGATCAGTCATCTCTTATGAAGCATGGATAACCTTTCATGGAATTTTTGTTGTGATTAGACAATTTCCATTGTGAGAATAATCATTTAATTTGTATGGAAGTAAGTCTTTTTCATATTATTTGACTTGGTATTGTAAACTTGTCTTTGTAGGATTCTCTAGGGGGGAACAACAAAATTGTGATGATAGGTAGAGTTGTAAAACACCATAAATCATTTGGCATTATCAATATATTGCTTATAGAATACTCTATGCAAGTAAAATGGAATGTGCAATGACAATTGGTCTCGAATTCAAATCTAAATATAAGTACATTATACACAAGAAGATGGTATCTATTATATGCTTTAAAGAATCCCAAAATAAGAAAATTAATAAGTCCCATCTATTTACTTGCTCTTAGAAAATTGTTTAATCAACGAGACCCTTGGAATGTCTTGCTGATAACCCGCAGTGTTCAAAACTCCTGAAGAGGTTAGATCAGTGTGACATTGGATATGTCTTGCTGACAGAAGTCATCAGCAAGACATGGATTATCAAAGTGAGTTTTCTATCTTGTGCAGATGATTGATCTCTCACTGATGGGTTGGCTTCGGTAGTCATCACCAAGAGTCTCCGTGATGACATGGTGTAGGTCTATTTAAAACTCTTGAAGAGGTCAGATCGGTGTGATATTGGATGTCTTGCCGACAAAAGTCATTGGCAAGACATTGACTATTAGAGTGAGTTTTCTATTCTATACTAATGATTGATCTCTCATCGATGGGTTGGCTTCGGTGGTCATTGCCAAGAGTCTATGCAATGACATGGTGTAGGTCTATTTAAAACTCCTAAAGAGGTCAAATCGGTGTGACATTGGATCTGTCTTGCCGATAGAAGTCATCAGCAAGACATGGACTATCGGAGTGAGTTTTCTATCCTGTGCCAATGATTGATCTCTCACCAATGGGTTGGCTTTGGTGGTCATTACCAAGATTCTTCACGATGACAATGTGTAGGTCTATTTAAAACTCCTGTAGAGGTCAGATCAGTGTGACATTGGATCTGTCTTGCTGATGGAAGTCATCAGCAAGACATGGACTATTAGAGTGATTTTTCTATCTTGTGTCGATGATTGATCTCTCACTAATGGGTTGCCTTCAGTGGTCATATCCAAGAGTCTCCACGATGACATGGTGTAGGTCTATTTAAAACTCCTGAAGAGGTCAGATCGATGTGACATTAGATTTGTCTTGCTGATAGAACTCATCAGCAAGACATGGACTATCAGAGTGAGTTTTCTATCCTGTGTCGATGATTGATCTCTCACCGATGGGTTGGCTTCAGTGGTCATTGCCAAGAGTCTCCACGATGGTACATTTCAGTGAATATTTTTTAAAAGAAAATTGCATTGTTTCATTGCAATTTCAACAAAGGCAACTGACAAATCACCAAAAAGGTCTGAAAAAGTTGTTATAGCTGTGATGAAGGCTTCATTGTAACTCCTTTCCCATTTCATCGAAATGGCGACAAACTTTTGGTGTTGTTTTGACTCTTCGGAAGAGCCATTGCAATTTCATTTTGGTTGTAATTCATTAGTGGATACACAAATGTTTTGTCGATATTTTGACAAACATCTGAGTCATTTTATGATGTCAATGACCAATGAATCTGCACCATTATTTTGATGTTTAATTCATCATCAGAATTTCAATGAAAAAATGGTGATGAATTTTTTTTTGTCAATTTGTCAATTGTCCGACAAATGTTTGTCGAATGACCGATGAAGGTTTGTCAGAAAATTGAGTAAAATTCGGTAGTGTATTATACTTTTTGTGTGTTTTATTACACATAATGTGATCTCCTAGATTGTGTTGCTTGATGTGTCTTTGTGATTATTATTTTTATTCAAATGAACCTTGTTGTTCTCATTGGCACAATGATACAAAAAATTGAATCTATTGTAATGTCCATTTATTTGTATCTTTTTTCTTTATATCATAAACATTCGTTGTTGTCCCATATTTTCCTTTTGGGGATGATGCAAGGCATTAAGGAATTTAGGTATCTTCTATGTTGAACCAAAAGGTTTGTTTTGTCATCTTTATGTTTCCTTCCATCATGTTTGTATTTCCACAAGTATCTATGGGAATGATGTCAATTCCAAGAATAATTATATTACATATTATCAAAGGTCTATACTGACCATAGATCTATAGATCCTTTATGTGGTATCTTTTTCTAGTTATGTGGCTTTTCCTTGATAGCAATCCATTGTTATGAGTCATGTTTATTGGGAACATATCATTAGCATAGGTTTTTCCAATAAGCTCTCATAACCTTATCAGATTGCATTTATCATTTTACTTCTACCTTAAAGAAATTACTCATGGTTGGGGTTTAGCAATTAATTTAAGGTGTGGGCATGCATTACATTATGTGCTTCACTTTGTTCACACATGGTGAACTTATTGATGTGTTGGATTAGCATTTTTATCATTTTGTGTAGTGCCTTATCAGAGTTATTGGGACTATAACTCTTAGATTGGTTGACATGGGTACACACCAAGTGAAAACTATTCTTCACTAGTCCTTGTGTTTCTCATTTACTAGTTTTAGAAGGCTCACCTAGTGAATATTGGACTTCACTAGCATATGATTCTTTGGTTCATTGTTCACCTAAAAAATATGACTTTTTTAGCCTATGACTCATGAATGCCTTGGGTATGGTTCCTAGTAAAATTTCAGTGGATCTTGCTAGTCTATGATTGGCATACCCTCTTCACATGTTTGCATTGTGTTTGCATTATGTTTTGAATTTGTATTATATATTTTTTATTTTATCTTCATATTTTATGTTATGTTCATGTTATCTTACATTGTGTGTCTTCATTATATATGCTTTTTGTTTTTCATGTTGTATTACATTTCATACATGTGTTTTTGTTTATCCTTATGTTGTCTTACCATAAGATATTGAGTCCTGAGGGCTAACACATCTCCTAGATTCAATGTCATCCTATCTCTTAAATATTTGGATAATTGAATCCCTCTTGACATATTTTTACTTTAGTGTGAGTCTAAGTGCGATTTCATACTCACTAAAGTGAGGGCTAAATGTAGCATTGAAAATTGTCACCCTTGACAATTTCACACTAGGTTTTTCTCCCCCCTATGTGCTTGGACCTAATTATGCATTAATCACCCATTTCATAAACATTCTTAGAAAATAAAATTATGCATTTAATATTTTTTCCTCGACACTTTTGATTCCTAAAAATTAGGAATCTAGTATATGACGTATTGTGCCCTAGACCAACATTTTTGGTTCCAAATTTGAATGTGTTGGTGTTGGTAATTTATTATTTGAATTTCCAATTTCAATTGTTGGCTATCAACATTTTTTTTTTGAGAAATTATAAGAATTACACATAAATACAAGGTACTTTCAACATTTGAAAGATTAAGAAATTAAGGAGAAAAACTATTGAGTAAGAATACTTTAAAAATCATTTCAAGAGAAAAATTATCAAGATTATTGTAGCATTTCATTATTCAAGCATCCTATCATGTTTTATGTAAGTTTTTTTCATGTTTTGCATGCATTTTTCTTGTGATCACTAACACATAGAAATTCAAATCAATTCAAGTCAAGCAAAAATAGATCCTTGAAGGTGATGAGTGTGATTTTAGTCCATCAAGTAGATCATATCTAAGTGGTGAGTTGTAGCAAGTTGTCAATTCATTACTTATTTTTCATTAGTCTCTATGCAACCAAGGATAAGTTCTCTTTCATATCATAACTTTCTATTGTGGAGGTACGAATACCAACATGGGGTTTGACTTAGGGAAGCCTCTATATGACACAACCCTTCCCCTCTTTTCATGTGTGCAAGTTGCAGATCTAGATTGAATTAAATGAGGATTTAAGGATCTCTATTTGTTCATGTACTTAAACCCTACAATTTTTCAAGTCATGGAAACTAGATTTTCTCATCAATAGATGAAGTTCCAACTATGAGCCTAGAAGGAAAAAAGCTACAAACTAGTGTTAAGCCTATCTAGCAAAGAAGGAGGATAATCCAGGGTGCACTATGACCTAGACCAACTAATTCATGTTGGTGTAGGTTTTTATTTTCCTATTGAGTTAATTTATTTTCCCTTAGTCCTATATTTTTCCTACACTTTTATTAATCTTGCTTAGGATAATCAAGTAAGTGCATAATTCAATAACTAGGAGATAAGTGATGTGGTGTCCCCTTCCTTAAAGGGTGGAACACTTTGCATTTTTTGTGGCCATCTCCACTTTTGGTGGTCCATATCAAGTTTTGGTGGTTAATTCCTATTGGTTGGATTTACCACCTCTATAATCTCCTTAGTTCTATATAAACTCTCTACCTAGCTTGTATTTTCATTCATTCTCTTACATTGTTGCATAGTTTGACATGCATGTACCTTGATGCATATTGTTGTTATTCTGTAGATTTTCTTTGATCTCCTAATGCAATCTTGTCATCTTGAAATTTGCACATCTCTTGGAATCTCGTATCTATAATTGTGTTATTTCATTTACAATTTTATAGCTTATCTCTCTCATAGAAGATCTTGGTTATTCAATCTATTTCAGATTTCTAACATGGTATCAGAGCTTAGATTTTGAGAGTTTTGAGTACTTAGATTCCTAATTAAGAGATTGTATTTTGTGTATGATCTTGTAAATTACCATATGCTCTTCTCTTGTGTTTTATATGATTTGGAGAATCAGAAAGGAATTATGAAGATCTATTAATCCTATATTTGCATGTGTGTTTTTTGTTAGATATAGTGATTGTAGCTATTTTGGCTATAGTGGTAGCATTTTTTACTATCCCATTGCATCTGAAAATCTTGTGAAATTCATATTTGTCTTTTGTTTCACTCAATTTTTCCACCATATGACACAATAGAAAACAAGGGTTTGAAGCTCGGATCTGGTGAACATCTTTTTACAAGAGCACTTTTGGCCCAAATGGACCTTTGTATTGTGTTTGGATGGTCCATAAACCCATATTTTAATATAAAAATTTTCTATTTTAGATGAATTTTATTTTTGGAATTTTTTTTTTTTACCAAGGGGGTCATCACTACAAGCAAAATTCAATTATTTTTAAAAAAATCATCACTTTTTGCAACTGTGTCTACTTTTGGAAAATGAGATATCGTTAGAAAGCTAGAGACGAGAACCTTCCATCAATAGAGGTATTGAAGAGAAAAATTTCCACTTTCTACTAGATATTGTAGGTTGAAGTTGTTGAATTTTTCTTCAACATGCCATAATTGTCGCCCTAGAGCTCCATTTTTTGGAAACAAATAGGCATTGGAAAGGTATTGAAGATAAATAAATAGCTACGGGGATAATTTTCTAGATTTTTTTATCAAATTCATTTTGTATCCAAATTTTTAATTTTGGTCATTGTGGGCGTATTGATCATTGTATCTTGGAAAAGGCTTTGTAAACACACTAATCATAAAAGTGCCAACATTGTAATATCTTAGGAGGGTGATTTTTGAGAGTATTGGGAAGGGGGGTGTCTCTTAATTTCTCTTATTACATTCACTTAAAGTGGATTTTTTTTTATCAATCTTGAGGGGATTATACAAGAAATTTGTAATTATAAACTAAGATAAAGTTCTATTTATGAGGGGGGTTAAGAATGTCTCTTAAAAAATATTTCCATCCTTTTGTTGTCAAGCTAACTTCATAGAACAATTTTTCCTAGAAACAAGGGATAAAGAATCATTGCATTGAGCAAGATCTACTACCTCATCTCCTTGGAATCATTCTTGAGCTAAGTTACTATAAGAAAAAGAATGATTGGTTTAACTATAATGACATGGTCTATGGACTACTCTGTCTTACTATTCCTACAAATATTCTACATCATGTAGAGCATACTGAGTTCCCTTTCACTTCTTCAACCATCATTTGGTAGTTGTATAGAGATAATGGATCTTCATCTGAAAGTAATGTTTCCTTGGAGAACCAGACTATTGTGGATAATATTGAGATTGCCCCATCTTGAGTTGACACATCTTGTGTGGATGATCAATTTATTGATACCCCATCAATAACACCAATTGAAATTTTAGATTCTAGAGATGTTTCTTTGAGAGCCTCTAGTGATTCATCACAATAGGATAATTTATGTCTTTTGGATTTAGTCCATTGCGACCAATTTCTACTAGACATTTTTTTTGTAGAGTCCCACATTTTGGATCTAGATGACACTATTAAAAACATACATCTTCTCTTTGAGGAAAAATCTTTGGTACTTCCATATACTATTGCTACTTTAGATTTTAGTGTGGCTTCTTCAAAAGCTTCCAATGATTCTTGCAATAGGACATGCATAGTCAGATTTCATATTCAACTTTGTGGGATCATCTCTTAACAAGGATTCTAGACTTGTTAATGGAAAAAAAAATTGCATATTTGGGAGACACTAGTGATTGTATTCATCATCTCTTTGATGAAGTTGATTAATCTCCAGTTGTTGTGAGGGAACACTTTAACCCTCTTGTTCATTGTATTAGGACTAAAAATTTAGCCTCAATTCCCCACAGATAATCTATTTTCCCATCAAATATCCTACCACCTACCATGTCATTTAAAAATTTATCATTCAAAAATACTCCATTTACCTACCCCATAGTCATTACCTTAACAAATTCACATTTGTTATCCTACTCGTATAAGAAGGAAGTCATTTCAATGAGACTACATTATATTAGCGAAAGTCATTTTAAGGTCCCTTTGAAGGAACAATGGAGCAAGACAACATGAACATTATTGAGGAGAGTATCTCATATCAAGGAAACTTGTTTTAGTGTCTCTTCAAAAATCTGACTTAAATCTTGTCGAAGACACATTGGAACATCAGAGGTAGTGTTTTGGGGTCTCTTTGATAACCCAAGACATACACTAGCAAGAAACATAATATTTTAAAAAACTATGTCGAAATACGATTACTTAGGCAAGACTCACAAAGTAATTACACCTCAATATTCAGGAAATAGAAAAAAATCTCTCAAAAATGACAACATATCAGAGTTGTAATGAAAATTTGAAGAAACAATGCTAGAATTATTCACTTGAAGAGTCAAATAGACTTTTGAACATCAAGATGAGCAGTTTGTGGGTCCCCTCAATATGATGAAAGAGGAAAAGTTCATTGAAGAGAAAGGTATATATTGAAGGGATGAGGAAATTTTTCTCTTTGATGAAATGATTGAATTTATTATAAGGGAACAAAAGAACATAAAAATGGGTTCGAAAGGACTCCAAAATATCATAATAAAGTAGTTCATAGTCCCTCCAAAAACTAGAAAAGGAAAGAAGAAATACTAAAGGGAGATATCGAGCAAAAGAATGTATATCGATGAGAACGAGATATCTTACCCTTCGATGGATCTAAAAGAAAACAAGCAAATGATCAAAATAAGGACTCCATTGAAAGGGAGAATATATATTGGTAGGACAAGGACAGTAGTTCCTTCAATGAAACAATGACACTTGTTGCCTCAGCTTAAATAATACAAAAGGAAAAGGATTAAAATATAATTCAATAAACACATAAACATATTGAAGCGATAAAATAATTTTGAAGAGACTACTCATAAGGAAGGGTTCGAGAGGACATTTTGATATCAAAATAAAGCCATATGTAGTATCTTTGAAATATCAAAAGAGAGAAAGAGTATTCCATTAAAAAAAATATTGGGAGAAATGAGAAATATCAATAAGAACAAAATATCACCCTCTTAATGCAGCGAAAGCATTGACAAGACAATGGCATGATGAAGAGACAATTTGGAAGCGATGATGAGAAAATCGATTTCCTATATTCAAACCAATTGATTATACTCTCGATGACATGAATGTGCCATCAAATAGAATTAATGAACCAAAACCAAGGGCATTAAAAATAAAATATTACCACCATTAGACATCATTGAACAACCAAAGAGAAAGGAAACAAAGTATAGCAGTTGATGATGAGAAAAGGACCAAGAAAAGTATTTGTTGTTCAAGTACCCAAGACTGAGCTAAAATTCTCAATACCTAAATCGAGTTGAATTATCAAGCACATAAGTAGGTTTTTTCTGCAAAATTCATAGTGTGGAGAGTACATTTAAAAACTTTGAAAACAAGAGACATAAATTGGAAACTAGACATCTAAATTAGAACTTGATTTATCAATGTCCTAGCTCTACACAAAGGTCTAGGTGAAATGTGCAATTAAACTCTCAAGCTTAGAAATTGGAGGGTAGAAACAAGGAGGTAGCAGATACATGGACCCCAACAAGGGGATATGATTTGTTTAGATACCAGTATAAAAATATGCACAGACACCAACCAGTCTCCAACCCATGGAAACTCAATTTAGGAAATTTGGTGGTACCTAACGTGTTCATCAATATCGAATTGATTAAAGCACTTTCCAATAGATATGACCCTCAAACCCACATGATTAAACTGGAAGATGCATCTTCTTTCATCCCATCAAGAACCATATTTCCATGGTGTTCCAATTAAGACACCAACACCAATATGAAATTCATGATTAAAGACCTCCTAAATGAATACCACAACATGAGCACAAGCTACAAAATGTGGAGATTGCCACTACACAAGCACCCTAATTAAGGTAATTGGCTTAGGATTTTTTTATAGGAACACCCTCCATATTGTGTCAACCTATTTGAAGAATACTTTCAATACACGTACTACTCTATTTGTCAAATGCTTGGTTTGGATGCCCCAATATTTATGGCCATAGAACCAATTGTATTAACAGTTAATGTGCAAAGTCAGGATGCCTGACCCATTGATTATGTTGAATACTTAGCCAATGATATTCACAATGCACTTGTTTTTGTCAAAAATAACGATGGAGGTATCAAATTCAAGCATTATTCATTATTCATAAATCTCATTTTATATGAAGAAAAAAGTATGGGAATGTGGAGTGAACATTTAAGAATAAAGGACATAGATGATAATCAAAATATCAAACCATTCTAGATGTGGATAGCCATTTGGGATAGTAGGTGTGCAAGATCACATTATTTGTACTTTGAAGAATATTTTGTGAAGCCTTCGTATAAAATCCTAGGTCATCCATATGACTACAGTTTGTCACCTAAAGTATAAAGATTCCTCAAACCCAAGGATAAGGATGAAAGAGGGAAGATCAATCACAACTAGGGTGATTGGTATGCCTTTGATAACTATACAAAAATTAGAGTATATGGTTATGAAGGAGCACCATTTATGCTTTCAAAAATTTGTCCAAAAAGGGTTGCATATTTAAAGATTGTAAGGAAATTAGCTTACTTAGATTTCATGCATCTTAAGAGTCATAACAAGCAATCAGTGATGCTTGGGACACCGCATTTTGGATATTTTATTGTGGTTTCTAAAAAAGTATATGAGCTTATTAACAAAAAGCTAGAGTGTTACAATTTCCCCAAAGGGAATGCAAGGGAGAAATTTGACCCTGAACATTTTATAAATGATGTCAAAACAAGTAAAAAGTTGAAAAGGTATCACCACATACTTTTTAAAGAATATTATTTGATAAGAAATATTGATGAACACCACACTGCTAAGAGGAAAAGCATGTACAATAGAGTTATGACAACAGAAGCTTGGAGAACACGTAATAATCCCCCATATGAAGGTGCCTTTTTGGAAATCGAGGATCCCATAGAAATTGGATGCATTAATCTCACATAAAGTAGAATTGATTAGGGATGTGCCTCATTTGGTGTTCACAAAGAGAATAAATTGTTGGTCTGTGGTGATTGATCATGCAAATACTATACACTCATAACAAGATGTGGGCTTCAGGGCATCATCCTAAATTTTTTGTTTTCATAAACACATCAAGGTTTTCCTGTTGACACGTCAGGGTTTCTTACTATTGAAATGTCAAGGTTTTTCCCCATTGACACATCAAGGTTTTCATGTTAACACGTCAAATGAAAAATGACCTTGTAAAATCCTAACTCTAGAAGCTTCCAAAAAGTTTGTTATAAGCAACTAGGATGTATGTTGTGGTATGGTGTTCGTGAGATTGTAATCTATTTTACACTATCCTTAATAAAATCATTGGGTAGCTGATTTTTTTGTAGATGTAGCCCATATTGGGTGAACCATGTTAAATTTATGTGTTGATTTCTTTTGTGTTATTCTTCATTTTAATTTTTTGGTTATTTAATTTGCATATAATTGTTAATTTTTATTGCTCCAATTTGCTTGAACCCTAACAATAGGTATCAGAGTTGTGTGTATTTCGGTTGATTGGAAGGAAAATTCTAGATTTGAGTGGGAGCAATGGAAGGAGGAAAATTCAAGGTTGAGAAGTTCAACAACTAGAATCATCAATTATGGAAGATGCATATGGAAGATTATTTGTATCAAAAGGATCTATGGCAGCCATTTCAAGGAAAAGAAAAGAAAGAGGCTACGATGTCTGATGAAGAATGGGAGATTATGGATGGAAAGGAACTGGGAACCATTCGATTGTACTTGACACCATTTGTGGCATTCAATATAATAGAAGCAAAGACAATAGAGAATCTAATGGAAACTTTGGCTAAAATGTATAAAAAACCTTTAGCCTCAAATAAGGTATTTCTCATGAAGCGTTTGTTTAATCTAAAAATGATTGAAGGTGGATCTGTGATAGATCATTTAAATGAGTTTAATACGATTACTAGTTAGTTAACTTTTGTAAATGTGAATTTTGATGAAGAGGTGAGGGCTCTCTCGGTTTTATGTTCTTTGACAAAAATTTAGAATAGCTTGGTAATGGCTATAAGTAACTTTGTCTCTAGTTCAAATACATTGAAATTTGATGATGTTGTTGGTGTTATCCTTAGTGAGGAAATGTAATGGAAAAGCATAGGTGAAAATTCAACATCGGGTAATGCTTTGATTGTAGAGAACAGGGGAAGAACAAAGGAGAGAGGAAAAGCCCAAAAAATCATGGGAAGTCAAAAGGGAAGTCAAAGAAAGGAAGATTGAAATCCATAGGAAGAATGGATTGCTAGAACTATGAAAATCCAGGACACTTGAAGAAGGATTGTTGGTCTCAAAATGGAAGATAAGGAGACAAACAACATGATGGTAGTAAGGAAGCTAATGTTGCAAGTAATAAATTGTAGGATGATTTAATTTTGTGTTTAGATAATGCTAATGATTCTAGGGTAATAAGTCCAGGGGCTCCATTTCATGCCACACCCCATAGGAAATATTTTTAGATTATGTTCAAGGTGATTTTGGATAGGTATATTTGGGTGACGATGAACCCTATTAGATTGTTGGAAAAGAAAAGATTAAAATTAAGTTGTAGAATGGAAATAAATGGTTGCTATAGGGGGTAAGACATGTTCCAAATTTGAGGAGTTTAATTTCTAAATGACAACTAGGTAGTGAAGCTTGCATGGTTACCTTTTTAGAAAAGGTATGGAAGGTCACTAAAGGTGCATTAGTAGTAGCTAAAGGTGAAAAGGTAGGCACATTGTATTTGTGTACTAGTAATACTTACTCTACCTTAGCTGCTATAGAAATAGTTGCTATTAAGATAGTTATAGCACTTGCTACAAGGACATAAACAAAATTTTGGCACCATAAACTTGGGCACATGAGTGAGAAAGGGATGAAGAACCATCACGCCAAAAATTTGCTACCAGGTCTGAAGTAGATTAACTTGGAGTTCTGCAAAAAATGTGTTTATGGAAAGCCAAAATGAGTCTAATTTCTCAAAGTTGGGAAAGAGAAAAAGAGTGAGAAATTAGCACTTGTGCATTTAGATGTATGGGGAACAGCTTAGGTATCTTCTCTTGGTGTCTCTTGTTATTATGTTACTTTTATTAATGATGCAACTAGGAAAACATGGGTGTATTTCTTGAAACAAAAATTAGAAGTATTTGAAACTTTTAAAAAGTGGAAAGCCTTGGTTGAGAATGAGATAGGAAAAAAGTTAAAGTGTCTCAAATTTGATAATGGAGGTGAGTATTGCAGCAGAGAATTTGAAAATTATTGTTCATATAATGGAATTTGTAGGAAAAACATGATGTGTTTGAGAGGATGAATAGGACCATTATGGAGCATGCAAGGAACATTATATTGCATGCTAGACTACCCTTATATTTTTTGGCAAATGTACATACTATTGTTTATTTAATAAACAGGGGACCTTCAAATCCTTTGGACGGTGGCATTCCAAAGGAGGCATGAATGGGTAAAAAGGTAAACTATTCATTTATGAAAACCTTTGGTTGTGAAGCTTTTGTCCATGTTGATATTGAAAGTAGAACCAAGCTTGAGTCTAAGTCTAAAAAAAATACTTTGATTGGATATGAAGTAGATGAATTTGGTTATTAGTTATAAGATTATGAAAATCATAAAATAATTAGGAGAAAAGATGTTATATTCAATGAGAAGGTTATGTATAAGGATCAATTACATGAAAAGAATCATGAAAAGGAAAAAATGGAATATGTGGTCTTGGATGAGATTCCAAAAAATAAAATTCCAATGATACCTGGTGTTCAACAACAACAAGTTATCCCAAAAACTCCTGCAAGTGTTAGATGCTATACAAGGATAACTAGACCTCCATAAATATTTTATCCAACATTATATTCTATATTATTAACTAATTCTAGTGAGCCTGAAGGTTATCAAGAAGCAATGCAGGTAGATACCAAAAAGCAGTGGGAGCTAGGTATGAAATAGGAAATGGATTCCTTGCTATAGAATCAAACTTGAAACTTAGTCCAATTTCTTGTAGGTAAAAGAGCATTTCCAAATAAATGGGTTTAAAGGTTGAAGGAAGAAGATGGAAGCAAGAAAAGATATAAGGCCAGACTCATGGTAAAAGGTTTTGCATAGAACAAGGTATAGATTTTAATGAAATAT